>RJWT010031372.1:0-14399 GCA_004365215.1 Cuniculus paca | reverse complement strand
CCGTGACAAATTATCACCGAAAGTGGAGACTCGTACCAGAGCCTTCGATAGTTTAAATCAGGAGTTTATTACTTGATATTCTGTTGGTTAGAGTTCAAACCGAAAGTGTCATAGGCTTGTGCACCCTCTGAAGATTCCAGAGGAGAGGGTTTCCCTCCTCCAGCCTTTCACAGTTCCGAGAGCTCCTAGGTTTTTATTAAATAGGTTTAGTCTCTGCCTCCATGTTCACATGCCTTTCTCCTATACTGTGTCGTCTCCTTTTCTGGATCTCTCAAGGACCTTTGTATTTAGATTATGTCCTTTCTAGGAAACTAAACATCACCTCACTTCAAGATCTTTAACATAATTAGATTTGCAGTGAACTTTTGTCCAAATAGGGAAAATTCACCAAATGAGTCAGGCTTAAGTATATTATTTTTGGTGAGGAAAACACCTCTCAACCTCTGAGAATGGAAAGAATCAAATGGAAATGCCACAAATGAAAACCCTATAACTGAAATGAAGTACGCTTTCATAAATATAATGTTTTCATGTAAGAATTGAACTTAAGTTAGGTCAATGTAAAATATCCATGAGATAAAGCAATGGATTAAAATGTTTGTAACTGACATCTCAGGAGAAAGAGAGAAAGAGAGACAGAATGGAAAAGAAAGAGTTGTTGAACAAATAAATGCTAAGAATCTTTTAGAAAAATGTACATATCACCCCACAGATGGAGAAGTTCAGATAATACTAAGCAGAACAATGGCCATCCAAGTCAAAGCAAAACAAAAAAAATACATGGACACGCATGCACATACATACACTATGCATATCATATCTAATCCCTGAATGCAAAATCAAACAAGAAAACCTTGAAAGCAGCCAGAGTAAAAAAGGAACATTACCACCTGAGAAACAAATATAAGAAACAGCCTGATTTCTGTCAGAAATTGTGCTTGACAGAAGACAATGAAGTGGAACACTGAAAGTCCTGAAAGAAAAAAATTGCCAAGTAAAAATGTTACACTTATTGAAAATATCTTTCAAAAATGAAATCCTACCCCCCCCCAATTCAGGGGATTTATTGGAGCAGATCTTCTCTACCAAAAAAAGAAAGAAAAAAGAAAGAAAGAAAGAAAGAAAGAAAGAAAGAAAGAAAGAAAGAAAGAAAGGAAGTTTTCAAGCAGAAAAAGTATATTTAATTAAAAACAGGACTTTAAAAAAGGAGTAATGAAATTGAATGAATCTAACATCCAAATAAAAATTCCTTTCCATTTATTTTAATTGTTTTATGAGAACATTATTATGTAAATCAAAAGTCATACAATGCATTTTCAGCAAAATTAGGGATAAAAGATATAACAGCACATGAAGTGGAGAACATTGGAAATACGCTGTTGCGGGACTGCTAAACTTTTTGCAAAGCAGTATAACATTATTTGAAACTAGACTCTGATGAATTGGTGCCCACCTTTTTAAGAAAATGAGATATAAAAATAAATCAAAATAAAAAATAAGGAGAGACCATAGAAACCAGTTAACTCAAGGCAAAGAACAAAAAATTATCAGTAAGGTAGAAAACATCTACCAGAAAATGTTGGTTTTTAACCCAGTTAACCACAATGAATGTGAATGATCTACTTCTGGTCCATGCAAGATGGCAGAGACTTGTCTCTCTCTGTCTTTCCCAGCTAAGAATAAAAACAAACAACAATAAAACCATAGAGAACCAGGTAAACTGGAATTACTGCACGAGCAAAGCAAAGGAGAATTCTGAAAGGAGAAAAAGAGAAGATACCTGATGAGGAGACCAAGAACCAGAGGAATCATGTAGGATCAGAGTGTCTTGTAATCCCACTACCCAGCAGAAGAAGGCAACCCATGCTCAGCTCTTGCCAATGTCAATTTAGCAAGTGAAGGTGGTCCAAATAATAGTCAACCTCTCGTGATCTAAGGGGAGTCTTTGAAAGACTCAATCAGAATTAAACAGCAAGCCACAGACTGGTCAAAAGTGACATCTCTCACAAAAGAGGTATCTTGAATAGGTAAATAATTCCCAAAACCCAACAATCAAAATCTCAAACAATCCAATTAGAAACTGGGCAAAACATGAGAGGGGACATTATGCCAAGGAGGGTATACAGATGGTAAATAAGCACATGAAAAGATGTTCAACATCATTAGCCATTAGGGAGATGCAAATTAAAACCACAGTGAACTATCTCTGTGCACCTATCAAAATGAATAAAATAAAAGATAGTGACATTACCAACTGCTGGCAAGGATGCAAAGAAACTGGCCTGCCCATGCACGGATAGTGGGTAAAACGATACAGCCATTGTGACAAACAGTTTGGAGATTCCTCCTAAAACACAAATTGCAAGAAATTGCAACCTCAGGCATTTATTCCAGAAAATGAAAGTTCATGTTCATACAAGAAAGGAGGGTAGGGGAATGGGAGGAAAAAAAAAAGAATCAGGTTATATCATGTACAGGAACAAATTCCCTATGATGAATGTGATCTTTATGTGCACATAAAATGTACCAATAAAAATAATTTTCTTTAAAAAAAGAAACCTGTGAGCTTCCAGTGCAGCTGTATTAGTTCTATCTAAACAATAACAGTAACACAGATGTTATTCAGGGGGTGAATGGTTACACTATGTATGGCACAAGCGTATCATGGCATATTACTCAGCAATAGGAAGAATGAACTATTGATATAATCAACAACTTAGATGAATCTCAAAGGAATTCTGCTCAGTGGAAAAAAAAAGCCAATTTCCAAAGCTCAAATGCCATATGATTCCAATCATATAATTTTCTTGAAGTGACAATGTAATATAAATGGAGACAGGCTAGCAGTCAGAAGGGTTAGGGAGGAGCCGGAAGAGAAGAGAGATGTGAGTAAGCAACAGAAGGAAAACACAAGTAAGAGATCTTTGTAGATAGTTAAAATATCTGATGGTGATGTTGTAGATACACAAAACAAACATGATAAAATTGCATCAAGTGAAACACATACAGAGAAATGAGTACAATTAAAACTAGAGGAACCCAAATAATATTGGTGGATTGTATCAGTATCAGTCTTAACATTCTTCCTGACGTAGTTTTGCAAGATGTTACTACTGGGATCAACTGGGTAAAGGGTAAAAGGGATTTTGTATTGTTTCTTAGATAAATGCATGTAAATATACAATGGATTTAAATAAAATATTTAACTAAAAATGTGAGTTTTTCTAATTACCCTAACTTTAAAAACAGATTGTCAATTTGGCCAAAAAGGAAATCACCTCCAATTAAACACAGTCTATATACAAGGTGTTTCAAATATAAAGATATTGATATATTAAAAGAAAAGAGAAGTAGAAAGATCATACAAATGCTAACAGAAAATGACGTTGTCTTTATTAGTATCAGGGCAATTAGACTTCAGAGGAAGGAATTTTATCAGGGGAAAGAGGGACAGAACATAAGGATTAAGGAATCAGTTTTCCAAGAAAACCTAGTGATTCTGAATGCTTGTGTATTTGATAAAAGAACTTTAAAAGACCTTAAGAAAATCTCATAAAACAGTATGGAGAACCAGAAAAATGCACAAATATTGTTGGAGGCTTCAGCACGGCTTTCTCATTAATTGACACAATAAATGATAGAAAATCAGTAGCCATGCAGAATTAAAGTGATCATTATAAACTGACTAGATGATGTGAATAAATGGCACTGCCCACTAATGGAAGAATGTACTATTTTCCCAAACACACATGTAGCACTCATTTTTAAAAACATGCAAGGGACATTGGGGACAAACTGAAAGGGATAGAAGTTACACAAAGCATAGTCTCAGATTCTAATGAAATTCAGCTAAAAATCAATGAGAAAGTTATGCAAATTTTCAAATATTTATAAATAATTACATCTATAAACAAGAAAAAGTTAAGGAAATTCTCAAGGAAAATTTTAAAAGTATTTTAAAGTAAATAAAATGAAAATAAATTCTTACATAAGCATGGAGCTATAACTGCAATGAAAAAAATTCTAGAGGAAAAATTTATACTATTAGATTCGTACGTTAGAAAAGATATCATATCTGTAGTGTGGTACTCCAACTTTAAAACCCAAGGAAACCACACTAAATATGGCAAGCATAAAGAAGAAAATAAAAATACAAAAAAAAAGTGGTATTAAGAAGGACACTAGAGAAAAAACAAAATAAGAAATTTGGATAATTTGAAAATATCAGTTACTAGACAGACCAAGAAATTTCTCACTGAACAGATCAAGAAATCCTTAGAAGAGGATATAGAAATAACTAATCTTGGGAAAGAAGAAAGGAAATCATTATTCACCTACAGACCTTATATATGAGGGCAAGAGGATACTATAAACAACTGTATGTCTAGAAAGTGTAAAACTTTGCTGAATTGGACAACTCACAAGATACAAACTACCAAAACTCACCCAAGAAGACAGAGAGAGGGCCGGTGATATAGCTCAGTGTCATAAGTAACTGCCTGGCATGCACCAGGTCCTGAGTTTGAGTCCTAGTAAAAAAAAAAAAAAAAAAAACTAAAAAGAAAAAAGAAGAGAGAATCATCACTGTCACTGTCTGCTACAATAATCAAGAGTGCAGATTAAAACTTCCATAAAAGACAACCCCATGCCCAGAATATCTGTCATGAATTCTACCAAACATTTAGAGAGTAAATAATAAAAATTCCACAGAAACACTCTAAGAAACAAAAGGGGATACATTTCTTAATTCAATTTATGAAGCTACCATTAGCTTCTTGCTACCCAAAGAAGAAAATGGCAATATAAGGAATAAATCACAACTACAAACTAATCATTTCACAACATGAGGCAACAGTACTGAAGAAAATATTAACAAATCAAATCTAGTGATTTACAAATAGAAAATTTATCATGAACAAAAGGGATTCACCCAGAAATGTAATAATATTTCGACATTAAAATATTAACCTTCAAATATCAACTAATGTATTGTACCTTTTGGACCAACAATAATTAAATAATTATTTAAACATATACACTAAAAACATTTGCTACTTTATCACCCTCAACAAGTGTAATCAAGTAAAATGAAACAAAAGCAAATGAAAAGAACAAGAATTGGATTGGAAAGGAAAATACAAAGCTAACTCTATTCCCAGATGATCTATGGGGTTAAATAGGAATTTCAAGAGTTTTACAAAAAAACTCTCATTAATTAATAAATAAGTTTACAAACAAAGGCTGTAGTATGCAAAATGAACATACAAAATTCAACCATATTTCTATAAACAATTAATGAACAATTGGAACTACTAGGTTAGAACACATTTATAATATCTTCACTCTAATTGAAACACTGAGCTAATAAGAGTAATGAAATATATGCAGACATATATTATGGAAACCAAATATGTGATAACAAGAGTATTCAAAGAGGACCTTAAAAAATGGAAACGCATACCATGTTTTTGCATTGTAATATACAATAAAGTTGAAATATCAGTTTTCTGCATATTGATCTACAGGTTCATTGCAGCCACAAAATAACAAAATAACAGCACAATTCTTTACAGATATTGAAATTCTTATTCCAAAGCATGTACAGAAATATTCAGGAACTAGAATAGCTGAACAAGTTTTAAAAAGAAGAACAAATTTGGAAATTCACATAGCCTAATGTTAGCATGTACTCTAAAGCTACAATAATTAAAGCACTGTAGTATTGGTGAAAGGACAAACAGATCAATGAAAGAAATTAGGGAATTAAATGAGTCAGTGCAATATTACCAACTGATTTTAGCAGAGGGGAAAAGATAATCCAATAGAAAAGAGAGAGAAGGGTCTTTTCACCAGTAGTACTGAAATAACTTGACATTAGTTGGCATTAAACACAAAAAATGAACCTCAAACTAATCTTATACTTCACTAAAAATTAACTCAAAATAGATAATAGATCTAAATATGAAACATAAACTACACAGAGTGTAGAACAACACAGGAAAGACATTGTCCATCATACTGGGTTAGGTTAAAAGTGTTTATATAATATCAAAAGCTTGATGCACTATAAGAAAAAATGATGAATTCGGTGGAATCAATATTCAAAATGTAAAACTTGCTCTTCAAAAAGTATCATTAAAAGACTGGTAATAAAGTCACATGCTAGAAGAAATTATTTTCAAGTTAGGTATTCATCAATTGACTTGTATCTAGAGTCAATAAAGAGCTATCAAATCTCAATAAAAAAGAAAAAATACCAATAGAATGGCTGCAATTTTCTTCGCCAAAGAAGAATACAGATAATTGAGCACATGAAAAGATGTTCAATGCTACTACCTGTTAGGAAAATTTAAGCTAACACCACAGCAGGATGCTAGCATGTATCTGGTAGAATGGTAAAGCAGAAAACGGAAACAATAGCATTTGCTGTGCAACCACTAGAACTCTCTGAATCATGGATGCTAGAGTCAAATGGGATCATCTTTCTGGAGAGCAGATGGTAGTTTCTTATGAAGTTAACATTCATTCATTAGCAACTCCATTACTAAGTGCCCAAGAGAAAGAAAAAACTTACATGCACATAAAAATCCACACACAAATGTTTAGAGCAGAATTTTTCGTATCTGTCCCACACTGAAAACCCAAATGTTTGTCAGTAGGTGTCTAAATGAAAGATACCATGATGTCTACACGTGGGACGCAGACTATGTAACACCCAAGAGGGGCAAGGTACTGATACACACCATTTGGAGGAATCTCACATTGTCCTGAGGAAGAGAAGAAAAGAAGCCCTTCATGAAAGTTTCTGCAATGTGTGATTCCATGTACATGACATGCTGCTAAAGGGGAAAATATAAGGATAAAGAATAGATTAAATTTTGCAAGATGTATCCATAGGAGGAGTTTCCACAGGGTGTTCAAATTGCTGTTTATACTGCTTTTAGTTGTGGTTGCAAGATGTACACATGAGCTAAAATGTATAGAACTGTTCAGTAATAAAAGTACCTTTGTTAATAATGTGTTCCTCAACATGTTGCAAAGTATCCAGAACATATAGTAGTGAAAACTATTGCAGTATTCAAAGTCTACCTTGCCACAAAAATAATGTCCTATACAACTATTTCAAAAATATTAATATTATTAAATATCTATATCATGTTAAACAAAAATATTTCCTTTTTCCAGTGACTATGTCTCATAACTCTCATATTGCCAACTTTCCTGTCTCTCTTAACTTGATTCTGGGTCACTTCTTCATGTTCAACTTCCAGTTCAATGGTCTGCTACTTTATTAGTCTATCCTAAGTTTCAAGCCATTGACAATTTTCAATCTCAATAAACGTTTCCTTTTTGAAAACCCTACTTAGTTCTTTTTCAAGAATTCTATGGTATAGTAGGTTGGCTCATACTTTTCATTTGTTAGTCATTTATAGTTTTCTAACCTCTACTGCTTATTCCAGTATCTGAAATTGATAAGAGTCTAAATCTGTTGAATATTGTTTCGGTTAATTCTCACTAAGAGTAAGATAATGCTTTCCTATTTTATTGCTTATAACTTGTAGAAATTCTATTTATTAAAGTTTCTTTCATCTAGAAATCTGTTTGATTCTTCTGGGAATCAACAAATGTTGCTAAGTGTGGATCACATTCGACCCCTTGGAGGGTCCTGATACACTAATTAAAGTGAATTCCAGGGTAATCCTCACCCCACATAACATTTTGCCGTGGTCCTGAGGAATAGTTTCCTAGCAACCCATACTGGCATTTGTCTCTATGGAAATCTTTAAATCTTCGCATTTATTCAATTCTCATTTTTCAAGGGTTTCTATCATTTTTTTATTTTTTCTCTCAGAGATGATACATATTTTCAGAGACCTCAACAAGAGATTAAAAAATAACATCACTGTAATTTCCCCAGAAACTAGTCATATTGTGACACAAAGAGAGTACAGATTATCTAGTCAACTATAATTCTACAAGTGGAAATGGATCATTGTTTTATGAAACAATATAGGTATTTGGAAACACAACACATACAAATTATAACATGTAAGTTTCAAATTTACTTAACTACTTGTCCAATAAAGGTGTTACAGTAATTTACAGGTACATATTAGTTGAAGTGGATAATGGAAATATAATGGAAGCTCCCAAAATGTTGTCACCTAAAATAATTCTTCATTACCAATATCATTGTCATAACTACTATCAGTGCTATTTACAAATATTTATTGAGACTCTTTAAGTGAACTTATACACAGGTAGACTGCATGATTATTAGGTATACAAGAATTATTCACATGGTCAGTAAATATATACAAATGAGGAAGAAGTGGTGGAAAGAGATCTGAATTGAGATTCCAGCCCCTTGAACCTTGTTTCATGGCATTTGCTGTGGGATATAATGAAGTCGTTCAATTTTTGTGCCTCTGTTTCCTCATTTAAAAAACAAAGATGTTGACATAAATCATGGCTTCTATTTGCATTAATATTTTATGCTTATATGGTTCTTTCTGGTCTTCAGTACATACATATTCATTTGTCACTTCCGAAAGTACTTATTATGGTACGGAATACTTGCTGCTTGTTATTTCCTTCCCTTGAAGAAAAATACAAATGAAAATAAGGCAATTCCTTGCTTTTGAGGTACTAATTACCAAATAGGAGAGGCATGTGTTAATAAACTGCAAGAAGACACAGCCACACCACCACTGAGTGGGGCACCACTGGAAACGGGTTGGAGAACTGAAGAAGTCAGGAGCCCTGATCTGAGATGAACTTTTTGATACATATGTCCCCTCACTTAATACAGTTCTGGGCCCCACTTTACCAGTGAGAATACAGGAGCTTAGAAAAGTTAAATGAGATGCTTGAGACCACACAGACGGGACACTACAGGCTGCAACACCAAGGAGCCTGTCTCTTGAATTCATACCTTGAGTTCTCTTACTTCATCACAACCACTAATGTTCTGTGATTCTCTGACTCTGTGAATCATTATAGAAGCTACAAGAGCTGAGCTCCACAGACAGCATGGCAATAAAGACTGTAAGGATTCCCAGGAATCACAGAAGGAACCCCATGACCTTAGGGACATCTTAGAACAGAGAAGGCAGGGAAGTCAAGGAGTCAGTGAGAAGGTGCATAGACAAGAGCCACACAGAGCAGGCCTGGTGGGAGAAGGACAAGTGCTTTCCTGATCTGACACTGAATGAGGAGGGGCTGGGCCTCATGGAATCCGTGCAGCTCATTTAGAAAGTGGCTTACTATGCGTGCCCTAGTTAGAATCTCTACAGCAAAACTTCTGGTGAAGTAGCCAGATCCGAATGGCCATTCAGCCCCGGGAACTGTTGATTTCCACTGCAGCAGGTAACAGCTTTTTAAACTGGAAATGTTTCCCCTCTCCCATCGACCTGCTTCACCCACCATATTTTCACGTGAGTCTTCAAAGCCAATTTCAGATGGCAGAAATCATTGTTTTATTTTATTTTTGAAATTGTGTTCAGCCCTTCTGAGTACAGCGATGTGATAAAGCTGAAATAGAATGGGCACCGTTGATGGGCTTTTGTCACTAATGCAGTGGAAAACTGGAAAGAACGAGCCCCATTGGAGACAGGTGCATTCATGTTTTGAGGCGATATAGTGTAACAAAAACCAGAAATGGACACTCGCAGTCAAACCTGAGGGAGTCCCAGCAATCTGTTCCTTTCTTCTACTAAGAAATACCTTTAGTTCTTGGCTGATTTTTGAAGATGTGTAGTTTTTTGCTTCCCTCCTTCTATTTGATTTGCTGGTAACTATTGCAGTGTTTTATCACATGAAGGATGAATATTTCAAGAAATGACCCACATTGGTATTATATTTATTGCCTCATAATGTGGCTATCAAAGTTCTGATGCTCATACTTTAAAGACCTCACTGGGAAGATTTTCATCTGCCCTAGAATTATGAGTGGACCAAAGCTATCCACAGGAATCTGGCAGCGTGAGGCTCACAGAAACAGGAGGCAACAGATATCTTCTGGTTTTAAGAGATTACTTCTTTGTCTATTTCCTTCCTTAAGCAGTGTCTGGGATGCTTTTATAAAGTAACTGAAGTTTAAAACTTCAAGTAGCTTGGTGGTGTGGGTGTTTTGAAGGTCATTGCACGGTTTGATTTTCATCAGTCTGGGGAGGTAGGCAGTTGCTGTTGTCTCCAGAGATGCTGAAGGCTTTCAGCGTTCTTTGCTAACAGCATCTGCTGCTTACCCGATTGCCCCCACAACTATAAAATGAATATATATTTTCTGCAACAAGAAGATGGGATTGTATGCTAATTGGAACTTAGATTTCTACAGTGCTGAGGAGGGAACGTTTAAAAAGTAGAGCAAGAACGTATTGCAAAAGTGCTTCATGAACTAAGCTTTGATCTAGAAAATACTGTGGAGCAAAGAACTCTTCATGTTGGTTAGAAAGTGAGATCTTAAAATCGTGACAATTTCAAATCAATTCTGCAGCTGTAAAATATGAGGATGAATGACAGCTCACGTTGAACAGCCTTCACCAGTAATCATGGGAGTCATTGGCTTTTTGTTATTCTTTAGTTCTATATTGTGCTGAAGGAGAGGGGAAATAGCAGGTAATACAATGAAGTGTGATTTATAGCACTGCACCCCAAACTGGAGCCTTGGGTCCCCACGAATGTGAGGTCCTGAGAAAGTCTCACGGAGCTATTTTGCCTCATGGTTTATTTCCATTACTTTCCTTGCAAGGTTTAACCTTGACCTCTTTTTTCCTTCTGCTTTTAGAGAAGTGTTTCTGTCTCCCTAAGAAGAGTAAGGACTGAAAGTTTCTCCTACAGAGGCAGTTTAAAGATCTTGTGGCTTCAAACACCAGCTGTATGCGTGGTGAATTATGAATTCCAGAATTAACTAGCTCCAGAACTGGCTGGTTGACTAAGTAGCCTCTGGACCCTTGTGCACTCCCGGGAGTCCAAATGCTTCTGGAAATAGGTGGTCATGTCAGTATCTGGGGCAGCTGCATGCCATTCTTCTGCCATGTCTGCAGTCTTGTTTATTTCCTATCAGCCACACACCTGATCTTGACCCCAAAGTTGTCCTTGCAATTTGGAAGTCAAAAAAGCTATTTACCTTACAAAGAAGTAAGGAGTCACCGGTTTGAACTATAATAGTCACTAACAAATTATTTTTAAAGCTATGCAACATATCATGGTTATTCTGATCCACATTCTAAACAGCTATCATATTTTTCCCTTAGGGATCATAAAAAAACAACCTCTGTGTTTGAAGTTTTCTTATGTCTCAATTATGGCAATATTTTCATTTCCTTTCCTTTGTAAGGATTTAAATTTAAAAAAACTTTAGGAAGAAAATGTGTGTTTAAAAATAAAACAAAAAACATTTAAACTTGTATTTCTCTGTTAAAAGGCATGAAGCTTTCCTTCCCTTTGATCCACAATAAGATGTATTTTAAGTGATTTCAGCATTGTTCCTGCCTCATTTTCCTATCAATCCAGAAAAAGAACATAATAATCAGGACATGATAATAAGGACATTACCTGCATATACAAGCACTCAGTGTTTAGGTGGTGATATATATATATAATTTTTAAACTGACATGTGTACATGATAAAAATGGTTTCAATTACATTAGTAATTAAATTCTTGGAATGAACCTCTTCATTCCATTTCCATTCTCGTTCAAAACTTGTCATATTTAGTTATTCTGGTAGTTAGCACCATAGTTTAAATTAGGTAGAATACTGTGTCCCTCCAAAACTCATGAATCCAAACCTTAGTGCTATTTGCAGGTGGTACCCTTGAAAGATATTAAGACTTTTAGATGAGGTCATGAGTGTGCAGGGATTAGTGCACACTCAGTAGGACAGGGGCTCCTATGCAGCGATTAGTGCCCTTATAAGAAGAAAAAGAGATCAGAGCATTTTCTCCCCCACCAAACCCATATGTGAGCATATAAGGAGACAATGAGAAGATGGCCACTTCTGAGCTGGAAGGATGAGCCCTCACCAGGGTCTGGGTCATCCGGCACCCAGTGAGAAGTAAATATCTATTGTACAAGCTCCCAGTTTATGGCATTTAACTGGTAACTCAAGTGTACTAGCACAGGTGATTTTACCTCTATTTACTTATTAACATCTAACAATGTCTGTTCACTATCTGTTGGGAAAAGTAAGAACTTTTATTTAGACACACTGTACTATTATCCCTTGCCTCCTTACATTGGATTTTGTTAGTTATATGATTGCTGATCATTCTCCACTTGATATAGTATAAATATTTTACTATACATTTCTCATTACATAAAATACAGAAAGTATTTATTGACTTCCAATTATGTAGGATGCTGAAACTACCAAATCTAAATTGTATCTAATTTCTTCATCTCTAAAGTTGACTAGATGTCCAACCATATTCGTTACTTAATTTTTGTAATATGTACTTTTTTTATCTGCTCATGAAATGTGTTAAGGAAAAATATAATGATGACTCTCATAAAGTTAGGACTATATGGTTTCATTTATTTCAAAACCAAATGGTATGTATTGATGAGGGATAAATATGGACCTATTTCACTAAATCTGTGACACCTGCAAAAGAA
This sequence comes from Cuniculus paca, assembly GCA_004365215.1. Lineage (NCBI taxonomy): Eukaryota > Metazoa > Chordata > Mammalia > Rodentia > Cuniculidae > Cuniculus > Cuniculus paca. Next base: position 1,781 of record RJWT010031372.1, on the reverse strand, counting down.
CATTTAAATCAAGGTCAAAGTGATTATTTTTCCTACATTTCTTAAGACACCAGACATGAGCTGTAAGAGGAAAGACTGATAGATTTTGACAGCTAAGTATATTTTCCCATGAAGGATACTATGCTGGGTATCTTTTATGTGGCCCTCAAGCCCTATATTCTACTCCGTCCTGTCTAACTTTGCGCCCTGTGAGGCTGATCCTCCTGGTCTACTGCAGCAAGGATCTTTTTCCTCCAACAGACATCCCAGATCAGTGGACAGGAGGTACATGAAACGTTCAAGGCAGGGGAGACTGAAGTGAGGTTTGGGTATTATTTCCATAATTCCTGCTCTGATGGACCACAGGCTGACAGGTTATTGAAAGAAAGGATGAAAACTGGACATTGATTTTACTGACACGTCTCCCATGCTAAGTTTCAAGGTTCTTTAATAAATGGCAGCTTCTGAGTTTGCAAGGAGTTTGAGACACCTAACATTGTATATGGCTAGCTGTAAATTCTTTCTTCTAAGAGATATTCAAGTGGGAAATATCCTCTTTTTCCACCACCATCACCCTTGTATATTCGGATCATTCACAGACAGAGAAATTATGAATAGTTATGCTGTATATATTTGTGTACAAAAATTTGGAAGAAGATACATTTCATTTTCTTTAGTATAACACCTAGGAGTGGGGACACTGGGTCAAAAGGTAAACACATGTTTAATATCATAAGCACTGTCAGACAATTTTCCAGGATGGGTAATTGTTATCTGAAATATCCCACAGAAAACTCATGTGTTGAAGGCTTAGTTGCTAATTGATGGGTTTTCGGAAAGTGATTGGATCACGAAGGATCTAACTTTGTCATTAGATTAATCCATTGACGAGCGCATGATCTGATCCGAGGGTGTTATTGGGAGGTGATGGAGACAGGAAGTGGGTCCTCATTAAAGGCAGTGAATCATGGGGGTGGGGCGTGGCCTGGGGAGACAGAGCTGATCTGCAGCCCATTCCTCTCTGGCTGTTTCTCTCTCTTCTCTTGGCTGTCTGGGAGCAAGAAGCTTTTCCAGGACCAGGGCCTCCTTCCATGATGCCTCTGCTTTATCACAGACCGAAAGGCGGTAAAGCCACCTGATGGTGGATCTGAACCTCCAACATTGTGATCCAAAATAAATCTTTCCTACTAAAGGACTTCATGGTTGTTATTCTCAGAAATTTTGTCACATTATGGGAAAGGTGACTAATGCACTCGTTCAATTCATATTTTCAACCGCCATGAACAAGAGACTGAGGAGCACACGCTCATTCTTTCAGCACTTGGCATTTCAAGTTCTTTTCTTTAGGCCATTCTGCTAAATATGGAGTGGCACTCCACTGTGATTTTACCTTGCTTTTTCCTAGTTGCTAATGATACTGGAGACCATTTCATGAAATTATTTTTCATACCAATATCTTCTTTGATGTAGTATCATTCATATTTTTGTCATTTATTATTGAAAAATGTATTACTTATTATTAAATATTGAAAATTCTTTATGTATTTTTGATGTAAGTTCTGTATCTTCTATGTATTTTGCAAATATTTCTTAGTCTGTGGCACTATTTTCATTTTACTGATAGTATAGTTTTATTAATAGTATAATTTTATCAATAATGTAAAAGTTTCCATTTCATTAATAGTTTTAGAGAGCAGAAGTTTTTAATTTTGTGATCCCAATATATCAATAGTTTTATGAATCATGCTTTACTACACATCTGAAAGTGTTTTCTTTAAAGTAGCAAAAAAATTTTGCCTGCT
>RJWT010031371.1:0-14395 GCA_004365215.1 Cuniculus paca | reverse complement strand
TGTTACAGAATGGTCAGAACTGGGAAGAATGATCATGCACCTTCCTTTTTTTTTTTCCCCCTTTAATTGATTTGGTTAGCAAAGAACTACCATTAACTGTTTTTGTTTTTTCTTTAATAAAAGAACCAGCTCTTTTCCATTCATTTCCTCTTGTATATTATTAATATAGTTCTCTGGTTCTGAAAAGTTTAGAATGCTACATTTTCATGTTTTTACAGTTACAAGATCTCAAATTTATTTGTACATTGTTACTAGTGTATAAAAATAATTTCTTTTATATGTTGATCTGGTATTCAACAAAACCGTTTTATGATTTATCTATAGATTCTTTTGGTTGGTTAGTAAGAACAATAATACCTCTAAAAATGGGAAAACCATATTGTCTTTTCACAATCATCTTATAGCTTATCTTTCCTTAATTTATTTTGATATGACTTTTATTAACAATATGGTTGATGGGCCATTCCCATCTTATGTCTTGTGTTGATAGTTCTGTATTTTAGCATCAATTATGATTTTGTTGTATATGCTTGGTAGATAACTGTTATCCCATTGAAGAAATTTGCTTTCAGTCATTCTGATAATGAAAAACCTATCAGGTTTCTGGGGTGTTGTTGTTTTTTATTTGCAGAAAGTTGGCTAAGTAACTACAAACACTATCAAATTATTAAAAATGTTGAATTTAGTAACCCAATTCAGTTAATTTTATAATTTTATTTCTTTGTGGGTGTGCATATAATACATACATAGAACTTTTGGGCCACTGAGACACACACAGAAACTTAGCAGGAGGACACATGAGACCAGCATTGAGGCTACACAGATTTAAAATTTGGATGTCCTTGTGAGGATTTGAGAAGGGTAGAAGGAGGTATCCTCAGGGTAATGTTAAGGGTTTTTTTTTTGGTTTGGTTTTTTTTTATTTTAAATAGAATAGAACAAAACAAAACAAAGCAAAACAAAACAGAATAGAGTCAAACACAATACAGCATTTCAGAACAGAACACTGCAAGCAATACAGGTCTTCAAAACATAACAATAGGAGATTAACAATGGCTACCCTAGTGTCTCTTGCCTTCTTCAAAATGGTTGTTCATACATTTACAGACAATAAACTCAAACAAAGCAAAATAATATAAAGCCAGATGAAACAAAAGCGTGAAAACATTACAGGCCTTCAAGTCAGACAACAAGAAACCAACAACGGCTACTGTAATGTCCCCTGTTTTCTTCAAAAGAGCTGTTCCTATCTTCTCACATATTACAATCAAATAGTAGGAAAGAGACTTAAACCAATTAAATCAAAGAATAAAAGCACCATTGGACTTCAGAACCTTTCCCCCATATTTATCAGGAATTTTGTATTTTATTGAGTCTTTCAGTTTCTTACACTAGGGAGATGATGTGGTGTTTACACATGTGAGTTTGGTTTATCTCACTTATGAGTATGGTCTCAAAGAGAACTGGACTTTAATGAGATTAAAGGGACAAGTAGCCATCTGAAGTAACAAGTTTTGTTTGCCCTGTTTCACACAGGTTGTTTTGGAAAGATGTGGACCGATGCACAGGGTCCAATCACACAGTAAGCTGCCCTTGATTGGCTGGTGGGATACTGTCCTCTCAAATGCTATCAGCAAGAAGTGAGTCTCTGGAAGAATCAGCAAATCAGCAAAGCACCTGCTTGGAAATGCACAATCTGAAGTCTTACAGCACATTCTTTCCAAACAGCATATTTTTTTTAATGTGGACATTAACAGTTGAGAGATTTGTGTCTAGAAGGTAAACTTTAGACTATAAATACCATTTATGAGGTTCACAGAGAAATTCTCTTCACTCTCTTGATCATGCTGCAGTCTCATAACTTTTATTGCCACATATTCTTATACAATCTTTCCCTTTTACCAAATGTCAAACAAACAGCTATTTATCTGTCCTAGAAAAGGGTTAGGGATGGGTGTGAAATTCCTCAGTCCAAGGTCTCTAAAACTTTTTCTCATTTGAAAATTCAAGGATGGTCTTTCTGGTCTTCTGGTGTTTCTTCCATTCTGTAGGATGGTTCTGAAAATAGAACAGTTATCTATCCAGATATGCAAAGTGTCCAGACATGCAAATTGTTAGGACTGAGAAATGGGAAATAGTAATATTTTTGTGATTACTTGGTTCTACCCCAGTTGAAGATCCTCAACAATGGAACTGAGATATGATAAAAGAAATAAATGGAAATTAAAAAGGTGACAAAAGAAACCTCAATTTGGAGTTTCTCTTGTTTTCCTCACTCAGGGTCTGATCCCTGCTCAACTGTACACAAAGACATGTTAATCATTTAATGATTATCTGTTTTACAAAGTTTACTATCTATAAATTTGCTTTGACTCTCTCCATACTCTTTTAAGACTAAGGAAAGCAACAAAAGAGCAACTTTCAGTTATTTTCAGTGTTTTCAAGAACACCCAATTACTAACCTTTACAATGTCCCCTGCAAGACACACTGGGAGACATCTAGAAGTCTCCAAATCCGTAATCACTTTAGGTTCTAGGAAAAGCTAAGCCTTGCAAACCAACCCATGATGAGAACACCTCCCTCATGTAGAGGCAGTTACTCCATGATGGGAAACAAGGCAACCCTTATCCCATGGAAAAATAATCATCTCAGGGAACCCAATTGCTCTTAAGCCATAAGCACTCCTCCAGAACAAAGAAACTTCAGTGGGATAATGATCCACTGGATCCTGGTCCATCTCAATTAGTCCATAAAATCTGGCCTTATTCTGTGATTGGACCAGTCTGAACCTCTTCTTCACAATGCTCAAGCTGGAGTCCTTTCTCATTCTCCCTTATTCTCTAAATCAGCTTAATAAATCTGCCTATGCCTCATATTGCTCTATCCTGAAATTCTTTTGCTGTGACAAGTCAAGAACCTACTCAGCAGGGTGAGATGAGGTCCCTATCTCTCTTTTGGGGTACTGCCTCAGACTCCTTCCAGTGAAAGACCCATAAAACTGGCTAAACTAGGAGACTCTTCCCTTTAAGAGAAAATTACATAATATCATTTCAACCAAGACAAGCACAGAGTGGGATGACAGTTCTCTTTTTAATCTTTATTATTTTTATTGTTGAGGAACATGTTGAACCTAGTAGACCTCTTGATATCCTTATATATTCAATTTGATTATTCTTAATGACCAATTTTTCATTCTTATATTTAATGAGGAGGGAGTCAATGTTAAATTAAAAATGTTGAAAATTAAAATCTTTACTTATTTTCTACAAATTAGAAGATGTCAATTTTCATAAATATTTCCCACTTGAAAAGGTTAACTAAAAAAGTTTTTGTTCTAGAACTATGTTGATAAAGGGAGATTATATCTCAAAATAAAAAATATTATAAAGGCTGGGCTACAGCTCAGTGTGAAGGCCCTAGTTCAATCCCTAGTACGTAGGCAGGAAGTTAGAATGTAACCAACTGGCTGGGCAAGTGGGCATGACCTACCAATCACAGAGACCCAGCACATATGGGCAGAAAAACAGTTCCAAAGCCCTGCATTGGGAATCAAGGAGAAAGTGATATCATCAACTCTTCTTCCAGGAAATCAAGCAACTTTCTTGACAGGATGGCTTAGATCTGACATCAGTCATTAAGCTCATGGCCACCGTGTTCACTCTTTTTCAGGCCCTTTCTCACTCCGCAGAGTATACTTCTTTTCTACTTTTAATTGGCATGCACAAGACCCCAGAAACAGTACTGAAAAATAAGAAAATTGTCTTTATATTAGTGATATTTTTATTATCACATGACCCTATAATTTATTCTCTGAACTAAGAAATTGCCTTTCCAATCTATACATAAAAGTATAGTCTACTTTTTACATCCAACTGATTGTTTAATGTTTCATTTCTGTAGATAACTCTAACAAAAATATATTTGTTAAGCTCTAAAAGAATCACCAAAACCTTATAATTATATGTCAAGACTAGTTATGTGTTGTATTTAAGTACATACTATAACTATCAAGATAGAATCAACATAAATTGCCAAAATCTAGATGAGCTATAAGAGCTCTATATAGATATGTTGATAAAAGTTTTCTGAACTTTCTAAGCCCTAACAAAAGTGCAATAGAAATTTTTAATTTGAAAAAAAATTTTCCTGTTTAATTTGTGGAAAATTTATAATTTTTCAGGAAAGCTACTTAAATTTATTTGGTTGTTTTCAATAGTGTGAAAATAACAATTTCATTTTCTGTAAAGTTTGAAAGTGAGAAATAAATAAAAATAAGAAAAATAAAATTTCCTTTAATCTCATCTACCCGTGTTAAGTACTTTTACTGTTTTTTTTTAAGAGAATAAAAGAAAACAAAATAAAACAGAACAAAGCAGTTCAGAACAGAACAATGCAAGCAATACAGGACTTCAACACAAGACAACAGGAAATCAACAGTGGCTACCATACTGTCTCTTTTTTTCTTTGAAATAGCTGTTCATACCTTTACATACAATAAATTCAAACAAAACAAAATAGTATGAAATCAATCAGAACAAAAGAATGAAAGCATTACAAGCCTTCAAACCCAGACAATAGAAAATCAGCAATGGCTACCATTTTGTCTCTTGTTTTCTTCAAAATAGCTATCTATACCTTCTCACATGTTTGAATCAAATAATAGAAAACAGACTAAAACCAATCAATTCAGAGAATAAAAGCATTATTGGACTTCAAAACCTGATGATAAGAAGTAGTAATGGCTACCAAAAGATCTTATTTTCTAGCCGGGTGTGGTGGCTCACGCCTATAATCCCAGCACTCCGGAGGCTGAGACAGGCTGATCCTTGTGAGTTTGAGACCAGCCTGGGCTACAAAGTGAGCTCAAGGCCAGCCTGAACGGCATAGTGAGACCCTGTCTCAAAAACACCAGGGCTGGGGATCTAGCTCAGCGGTCTAAGTGCCTGCCTGGCAAGCACAAGGTTGTGAGTTCAATCCCTGGTGCCGAAAAAAAAAAAAAGATCTTATTTTCTTCAAAGTAGCTGTTCATACCATCACACATAAAAAATCAGTCTTGTCAACTCTTTTGGAATAGTTCTAGGCATGGGTAACCTATACATATACATCTATCCTTTCTGTGTTAGAGGGAATAACAAAACAAAACACAAGAAACAAAAGAAACAAATAAATAACAATAACGGAGAGCCCAAAACAATAACAATTACACTTTTACTGCTTTCAACAAGAATTTTAAATGAATGGCAATTAAGTCCTTAGTGTCATTTCCTTTGCCCATGATATCAGTAATCCATCATGGTTTTCTATATTCTCACAAATTTTCAGAGGACAGTACTGGATCATACATATAGTGCATAAATATTTCATTATTTTTACATAACATATGCAACTTGTTTTTATTTCTTACTTCAGCAATCCAGAATATGTTCTCAGGTCATAAAATAGTTTTTTTACAGAATCATTATAAAGCATACCTTAGTACTGAACTGCATGTGAAATTTACGTTTACATTTTACCATAGAATTTTTCATTGTAAATAACTCTGTGATGAATATCCTCAAACTTGTGCGCATATGATGCAAAATTAATTTTCTGTAAAGAGCTTATAATAGTCATTGTTAAATTGATACAATGTTTTTAAACTTTATTTTATTTGTTTTCACATTAAAATTGTGAGGGAAATGACTGGATCTTATATGTTTAGTCCCCAGTATTTTCTCCAAGCCTTTTTTAAGATTTCCCTGAGTCAGGAAGCTAAGTGACTCTGTTTTGCCAACAGTTAAAGCTCTTCTGTAATTAAAATAGCAAAAGCTACCTACCCTGAAAAGAAAAAAAGGATTTAGTGGGGAAAACTTCCTTTGTAGCTACAGGAGACAAAAATAAGTTGTAGAGAAGTTGGGACATTCCAGTAAAAGAATTTATAAATAGAAACCTTAGAATTCCACACCTGTGTATACTAATAAATGGTAACAACATTCATTCAACTTTTTAGAAAGTAAAAGGCAGATTTGGGGGAACCATGCTTGAACTTAGTGTTTTTATCTTTTGTGTTTAGCCAGGTAACCACTGACAACTTCAATTACCCAGCCACTATTATGCAAATGAAATTGAAGCCAGAACTCCTGCACCTGTGCTTGCCTCTGGATTTAATATTTCTAATGAGTTCTTAAATCCCGTTGTACAGACATGCATAGGAGATTGCTCAACTCAGATTACAGCAGAGCAGGGGGAAAGCTTTTCAAATAGAGACAATACTTCTAAAGAATTAATAAGGTAAAGTTTAGACACTGTCAGATGGGAAATAGACACAACAAAAGTACAATGAATTATTAAGATATTTGTTAGTATTGAGATACTTGGCACAGTGACATTAAAGTAATAAGAACAAAAAGGTAAGGTAAGTCCTTAGCTCTCCACCAAGTTTTCTCTTCGTGGGAGGTCCTTGAACCTTCTTGGTAGATCTATGGTCATCTTTAGCAGTATGAAATTCCCTATCTGCTTTTATAAACATATGTACAATTCAAACTTTGGCAGCCATCTCACTGTGCTTTTTACCACAGAGATCTATTTATATGAATGGAAATAATAACAACAATAGCAAACAGGTAATTGAGTCAGCATGTTTCAGACATACACTAATGCATTTTGTGCGATTATAATTTACTTTTAGTAGGTGATTTAATCATCACAAATTATTGAGAATGTAACAACCCTATTAAAAACAAGACAAAACCTGAGGAAAATTATAATGGGCCAGCTTTCATTTTTAATGCCATGTTTCCTTCTGATAATATGCAGAGAGTAGTACATATTTTTCTAGGATAATAGGAAAAGCATTATTCTGCTTCTCCATGATTTGAGACTGCATAAGAAGCAAAAGAAGCAGGAGAAGCATTTAGTCATTTATGTCTCTTATATTTCTGGGAGCCCCATCAGTTAATTTCTCCTACATATTATTAGAAAAAATGGGTCAAATAACTATGACTAGATGCAAAGAGACTAGGAAGGTATTTTTAGCTGGGAACATTGTCAACTTGAACCAAATCAGAGGTCTAGTTTTAATGAAAAATGGGAGAAAGGCTATTGTAGAGGTCACTATCAGTTGATTCTCACAGACTAGGTCTAGGATGACCTTCATGGGTTTTCTCCACTGATTTTACAACAAAAAGGAACAGTGTAATTTAGAATCATTCTAAATAGGAAATTTGTATTAGATTTAGGTGGTTGCTGTACCCCAGAGCAACAATTAAAAGCAAAAATTTTGAACTATAAGCTAAAATACTGAAAACCAGTAAAATCGGCAAGTATTTTTTTCACACATTAAGAAACATTTTGCTATAGTCTACATATTCTTTTAGAAATGCATAAAGGAATTTATGTTGGCAAAAATTTTAAATAATGGATGATTTCATTCCATCACATGTCATATATATCATATGAGAAAATTTTAAGAGTAACCTTCAAAACATTTCTGGAATCTTGTTACTTTTTGCTATTTCTACTATCCTATCTCATAGCCTAGGTCATCCTCATTTGGTGCCTAGATTATAAACTAGTCTTTTAACTGGTACCCTCTGGCTTCCTCCTGTTGGGAACATGCTCCCAGACTCCATTTGTTGGTGCAAAAAATAAACCACTCAAACACCAAGGAATCTCCACAAAGTAAGCACTCTCTAGCATGAGGTAGCCAGTGCGCTGGGAGGTGTGAGACGTAGCTCATCTTTTTCCATATTGGCTGGGGTGAAGGTTTACAATCTATCCTGATTGGCTAGTTTAGCAGTGTTAAAAGAGGACCTGAAGGTTGCTAGCCAGGGTTGATAGGGGTGGAAGAGTGAAAGTATGGGGGACAGAAAGTCCCTGACTGTTGATAAATTATCTGTAGCTGTTAGTTGTGTTACCAGAATCTAAACTGAACAAACGTTTTCCATAACTTAGTAAGTTAGGCACGATAGAGGAAGAAAGAGGCAGCCTAGAGTGAAGTACAGTTTCAGATACAGACACTGTCTTGATCATATGTTTGATAGAAAAGACCTTTTTTCTTGTACTTCTCTGGCTTTCAAACCATACTTTTTTTTTCCACACATAGGAGTCTGATTTATTTCACTTATGAGTATGATATCAAGTTGTATCCATTTACCTACAAAGGCCTCAAGTACTACTACCTAGCTATAAAAAAGCACAGTCATACTTTTAAAATGTTGACTCATTTCTATCTCTACTTATAACCATCTAGGATTTTCCAGCCCTTATCATAACAAAACTCAATGTTTGTGTATTGACAGGCAAGGCCCTAATGGTGTGTGTCATCCTGGACCCCTGCTCACAGGTCTTGAATCTCACTGCTACCTGCTCTCATTTATCCCTCTGGCCTCCCCTGAGGCCCATGTCCACCATAAGGTCTTTGCATAAGCTTTTGCTCTGCCTGTACTACTTTCTCCCCTAAATCTGTTCTGCTTTTTTCTTCACTTTCCTTTTTTCTCTTTCTCACTTCAGCATTTCAGTTAGGCTTTCCTGATTACTTTAGAAAAATGTAACAGCACTGAGCCCTCTGCTCCACCATTCTTTTCCTGCCCCTACTGTTTTGCTTGCTCCCTTGCACTAATCGTCACCTAACACACCATATATCTACTGACTGGATGCATACTCCTTTCAACTTTATTTTGTTAATTCTTTAGTCCTGATGTATGTAGCATTGTCTGGCACATAGGAGATAATACTTTTTAAATGGTTTCATGGACGTCATTATTAAAGTAAAAAGTAGAAAAGCTATGTAGTTAAGCAATACCAAAGGCAGGGGTTATGGCATAACAAAATAACTTATGAGTAAGATTTCTGTAGATTATAATATCTAGAATATATCATCTTGAATGGAGTAGATTCATATTATTACCTTAAGACACTGAATTTGTCTGTTTCATGAAGCGTTTGTTTGATACAAAAAATATGTATAATATTTCTAAAAGAAATCTCAAGTATCAACATAATAGTGTATTTCTGCTACTCTTTGCATTTCAAATTTTGAAACACAATGACCATAATTCCAGAAATACCATCAAATTTTTTTGTTGTATCACTGTGGTCACGTGCTACATTCCAAAGCAAACATCTGGCCAAAACAGTTGAGGAATTCATAGAAGTATTTTCATCAAACTTATGAATGTGACTACCTTTGCTAACTCATAAGCATTTTAAAATTAGTATTACTGTCTTTAAAATATTCAACTAGAAAATTCATACAACTTCTTCCATCAGACCACATTTATTTTTTCCTTTAATATCTTCAAATACTGTTTTCAATGCTGTTTTCAAATACTTTTGAAGTATTTTAAATTTTTGTACTATATTTAAAGAAAGGAAACTCTACTCTCTTCTAACTCAGTTAATTCACGTGTAATTCAATTTCCTTTCTCATGCCAACAGGTCTGTTTTATTACCTACTGTACTCCCTGTCCCCTACTACCAGTTTGCCAAGAAAAGGAGGGCACAGAATCTAAAGAGTAGCAAGTCAACAAGGAGTCCTTAGCCTTTTCGCACGTACACAGGAAGAAAATACACACATCAGTTCTTAAAAAGTTCTTTAAAATAATTCTCTAATAAAGTTCAGAATAAAAATATGTACATTGGAAGTCACTCAGAGGACTATGTTTTAGCAAAAATTAACCCAAACTAGTGAGACAGACACTGAGCACTCTATAACAAATGAGTTAAGCTAATAGTACAAATTGAGAGAAATTGGTATAACAAATGCACACCAGAGCATTGAGTACTGTACTGTTGATAAGCCAGAGTTTGATGATGGAAAATGTTGAGAAAATGAATTCAAAACCTGTCTTAAATAATGCAGTGTACTTTAAAAATGAATGAAGGAAAGCATATTATGCTGTTTATATGACTAAATTGAGACCTAAAAGATGAGTTATATTTATTGCTAGGAAAAGGATTGTAAGTAAGTTTATAGAGCAGAGGAAACAGCCTAGGAAAAGGATTGTGCAAAGACAGCATGGTGCTGACAGAGGTGCAAGTGATGGCCCAGGTTGAGAATTCAGCAGGAGAAAAGAAAGGCAAACTGCACCAGATTATGGAGGGTCTAGAAGTCACTGAACCAGTTCACTGAGTTTGAATGGGGAAATTCAGAAGGCTATAAAAGTAATATGGGCAAGATACTTCAATGTCTAGAGTAAGACAGTGAGTAAATAGAAGCAAATGCATTTGAGATCATTAAGGGTAGCAAAAACAGTAAGACTTAGAATTTGTTTGGATAGTCTCAGAAAGGAACAAAATGGTTAGTGTAGGAGAGGAATATCAACCTCTTTCTTAGGACACTGGATGAATGATGATGAGATTCACTAAATAATGAAGGAGTTCATTGAGGATATACAGCCTTTGTGGGTAGTACAATCAAGACTAACACCCAACGAAGATCCTTGTCTTCTCTCATTCAACCTGGGAGCAAATCCTATTGGCTTGAAACTCCAAATATATTCAGAATCTGACCTGACCACTATTCACCCTTTCCTCTGCTTTTATCCTAGTCCAAGGCACCATTCTCTTTCTCTAGAATGATCACAACAGTTTCTCAACTGCCCTCCTTGTGTTTTTCCTTCTTACAAGAGATTTTCATTGTACAGTCAGAATAATCTTTACAAAGTTAAGTCAGACTGTGCCATTGTTTGACTCAAAACCCTTTAACCACCACCCATTTCACACAGGATAAAATCTAAAGTCCTCAGCATGCTCTCTGAGTTGATTCTCTGCATCCCTCACCTGACTCTTGGATCCAGTGTCTAAGTATGTCCTCCTCTCCATCCTCCTTGCCCTTCCTTAGAGAACCCAGGCATGTTCCCATCTCCAGGTGCACAAAGCGCTCACTACCAGGCAATCTGAGTCGTCTGCTCCAGAACACAGTGCCACTTATCAGAGGCAGCATCTCAAGCAACCCACCTGGAATCATCCTGTCCCCTTCTAGCCAATTAGTCTTACTTTTTTTATATACTAATTACAGCCTGAGATTATATTATGCACTTATTTGTTGATTGTCTATATCCCTCCTACTGATTATAATAATTATTTTAAGAAATTAACTGCCTTTATAACTACTCCTCTCATTTAGAAAAGGGTCTGGCACATGATAGGCACTCAATAAATATATATTTCTTGATGAATTCAAGTGAGTATATCCAATAGGCAATGATACATAACTTTCCTATAAATGTATTTGTGTGTATATATATATATTCATATATATGTGACATAAATAAAACTACCCTTTATGCACCTTATTATTGCCCTTTTTGTTCTTTTCTCCTCCCTCTAATCCCCAATAGTCTTCTCAAATGCTCCTTTTCTCCTTTTATAACATATCCTTTTTTAAACTGTTAATTTTTTTTTATTTTACGGATTCTACATATGAAAGAAAACATGTGATGTTTGACTCTCTGGGCCTATTTTGTTTAACATGGTAATCTCCAGTTTCATCCATTTTCCTTCACATGACATGATTTCATACTTCTTTATCAGCCAATAATATTCCATTATATATATTTTTTCTCTGTCCATTTATTTGTTGACTGGTACCTAGGTTGTTTCCATGACTTAGCTATTGTGAATTACGTGACAATAAACATGGATATGGCAGGTATCTCCACAGTATGCTGACTTCAGATCTTTTGGAAATATACTGAGTAGTAGTGTAGCTAGATCAAATGGTAGCTTTTAATTTTCTGAGGAAATTTCATCCTTATTTACATAATGGCCTAAGCTACATTTTTTAAAGTATGTATAATTCAGGAAATTTATTCTTGCTTCCTCTCTTATATTTGATCGAAAAAGATAATCAAGGTCCTAACTTACATGCAACATAACCTTAGTCCTAACCTTAGTACCTTATGAACTTGTACTCAAATGGGGCTTAATTTGGCAAAGCTGTATTACAATTGACCTGCTATCTGTGGAGAATGTTTAATGACAGTACTTGGGAAATCCATTGACATTTCCATGTTGGAGGTGAGAGAGGAGAGTTAAGGACAAAAACTTTCTAAACAAGAAGTGGATTCATTCAAGAACAAAGGAAAAGTCTAGCCTCTCTCTTGTGTCAGAGAAAAGTTACCACACAGAAGGAATGCTGATAGAGAATAGTACCAGGTGAACTCTAACATACTTCTGCAGCCTGTTCGCTACAAAACAGGGACAGTAACTGTTTTGGTACTCAGAGGGGTTAAATCAAGAAGATCTCTTCTATGACACTATTTTAGTCAAGCTTATTTCTGTTGCATCGTGCTAACTACTTCAATGAAACAATTTAATATAATAGGTACAAAATTAATAAAGAATAAATAAGTATACACTGAGCCTTGAAGTCTTTGCTTGCTTTTTCTCACACTGTCTTCAAATACCTGTTGCAGATTTTCCAATGAAAGCTTACCTTACTATTTGCCTGGAATGGAGATGGGAAAAGTAGGGAAAGCATACAGACCCTCTTTTCTGTTGCTCTTTCTCTCTTGGGCAACCTTAGAACTCAGTACCTGTAGTTCTGACACAATATGAGTGATAAAATTCTGTGCTCAGAACTCAGCATGAGGCTTCAGGTGAGGTCTGCCTTTCACAGGGTGCAGGACTCCTAACCATTTCACTTCCTAAATTGTAGTGTATGTGCCCAAGACTTTGGGGGCAGTTACATGACAGTGTCCACTAATATTTGGTTGCAGCCAATTAAAATTCCTACATTTCCTAGTCCTGGATTGCTCTTAAGTCTGATTCACCATCAGACACCTCATGCATTCTGCACACAGGCACTGATTTCTTGAATAAAAATCTAAGATTTTTATATCGGGCACCATACTAAATTGTATCTTACTGTTTTTGGCTCATTTTTAGGTTGTCATCATATTTTAAATTCCAATTCAAACATGTTAATTATTCTTCAAAGGTGTAAGTCACTGTGTTTGTATTCATTCAACAAATATTAACAGAGTGCTTCCTGTATGCAACAACCACACCAGGCAGTGGAATCACAGAGATGAAGACAAAACTGACTTTTATTTAATCACCACAATCAGTAAATGTTTGAGTCTTTTGCATTGCATTGAAGCCAGATTGTCAAATAGTCTAGCCCATGTATCTTATTGCTCTACCCGCACTTGCCTTTTCAGTATTCACTTCAGTTGCCAAGTACTTTTTACCTGTATGTCTCAGTGTAAGATTTTCCTTCTGTGTCATACTATGCTTCTTCTTTAATTGAAATGCTATTCACTGCTTCAAGTCTTAGCTTTAATGCCAACCCAGTCCATGGGTGATGAATTTCAAACAATCTTAGGGCCTCATGTTCCCTTTTACCATCAAAGGATACCTAATAACCAAGCAAAGCCAGCATGCTTCACACATTCTGTCTACCACCCCATGTATGCACTTCCTTCAGTCATTTCTTGAATTGGTATCTCCATACTTTTCTGTAATTCCTCTCACCTGAACAAGATTTACGGAGCTTTTGTCTCTCTAAAAGCTGTTATCACAAAGAAACCTTCCAATTTCATGAAAAATAACCTGACATACATTCTTAACAGTTTACCCGACAATTTACTCTATATCGTTACTTCAGTTTAAACCTGCTTCTCTCATAAAGAACTAACAAGAATCTTACAATTATTTTCTCATTCTGTTATGTTGGAGCCAGGATAAGTGATTACCATGGTTCTTAACCATCATTGATGCCTCCAGATCTTTATATATGTAGGAATCCAGGAGGTGTATTAATCTTTTTTTTATTTTAAAGAGAATAGAACAACAACAAAAAAAGACAAAACGAAGCAAAAGAAAACAGAATAGAGTCAAACATAATACAGCATTTCAGAACAGAACACTGCAAGCTATACAGGTTTTCAAAACATAACAACAGGAGATTAACAATAGTTGTCCTAGTGTCTCTTGCTTTCTTCAAAATGGTTGTTCATACATTTACAGACAATAAACTCAAACAAAACAAAGTAATATAAAACAGAAGAGGATTACAGGCCTTCAGTTGGACAACAAGAAACCTGCAATGGCTATGGTAATGTGCCATTTTTCAAAAGAGCTGTTCCTATATTCTCACATATTGCCTTCAAATAGTAGGAAAAGGACTTAAACCAATCAAATCAAAGAATAAAAGCACCGTTGGACTTCAGAACCTTTTCTCCATATTTATCTGGAACTTTCTATCTCATTGAGTCTTTCAGTTTCTTACACTAGGGAGTCGATGTGGTGTTTACACATGTGTGTTTGGTTCATTTCACTTATGAATATGGTCTCAAGTGGCAGCCATTTACCTATAAAAGTCTCAAGGTGATCATTTGTTATATCTGAATAGTACTCCATTGTATAAAAGTATCACATATTCTATATCCATTCCTCAATTGATGGGCA
>RJWT010031370.1:0-14400 GCA_004365215.1 Cuniculus paca | reverse complement strand
GTGGCACCTGAATGCAAAGCGAGTCGACAGAATTGCTCAAGTGCATACGCGCCTGAGGCTCTCATTAGAGACACAAGTGAATTGTGATAGGCACAAACTCAATGTATGTCAGTCATTTTCTTTGCACTAGAGATGGTTGTGAGGAAAACATTTATTGCACCTTATAAATTATTCATAATTGAATTTGTTTAAGTGTTCACCACTGATGTGTTTAAAATGTGATTCAGTATACAAAGCTATCAACATTGTGTCAAACTTTCAGTTATCTTTTAACCAAAGTGAGGTACACTTGAACTGGAGAGGGGACCTTGAAATCTCAGTGACCAATAACAAATGATATCTTAAGGAAATAAAAATAAAAACAGGAAATAAAAACAATAATGATGAGAGAAAAAATGAACAGATAAAGGAAGACGTCAGAAGTGTTTTCAAGGTTTTAAAAATCAAAATAGCACACATGATCATTACGCATAAACAATCAGCCTTCTGTTTACTTGAATTTGGAGAGACCACTCTACCTGGCACGAAGGCTGGGAGATAGGAACATGGACCACTACAGAATAAACTCTCCACTTTCTCCCAGTGTTCTTGTTTGCCACTTTGTGGATATGCAGGAAATGTGAAGATCCTGATTCTTTAACAAAGAAGCAGACTGGTATGAAGTGAAGTGAGGAGGGCTCAGAATTAGTTCTGGAAGTATCTGACAACTTTCACTTGTAAAGGTAATTGAGAGCTCTTTCATTCTTCTCTCTTACCTCCCCAATGTCTTCTTTCTGAATCTGCATCAGCTGTTTCTCCTTCCTGGGACCTCTCATCAACTTATAAATATATTTAACATCTTTTTTCCTTCTCCAGTTACTCTTTAATATTTCAGTCCTTCTTTTAGCACTGTATGTACCTATAAGTTCTACTTCCTCACTTCACATTTTCTTGGCTAATCACATTTTTAAATTCACCATAAACAAAACAACTTCAATTAATGCATTATGCCCATCTCTCCCTCCCCCCCTCTCTCTCTCTCTCTCTCTCTCTCTCTCTCTCTCTCTCTCTCTCTCTCTTTCTCTCTCTCTCTCTCCCTGAGATAGAGTCTCACTGTGCTGGACTCCTATCCAGAGTAGCTGGGAATATTGGAACTGTAAGTGTATATCACCAGGTCTGATCCTTAGTTTTTCTTTATCTTACCAATTGATTCTTCTCATGCTGTCATTTCTCTAAATTTTAACAATAAAGGTCTGTTATTCTAAGTGTGCTTTGTTTGCTTAAAACTCTTTAATAGCATCCCAAGGCAATTGTTATGGTATGTATACAGGTGTCTCCCCAAAACCCCATGCACCCATAGGTGGGGTTTTTGGAAGACGATTGGATCATAGGGGAGTGATTAGTCCACTGATGAGTTTATAGCTAGGTATGATGTTAGGAGGTTAAGTGGTACTTGGTCCAAGAAGGCAGATTGCTGTGGGTGTAGCCTGGATGGGTTTTTCTCCTTCCTGGCTCCTACCTTGACTCTTTCTGCTTCCCTGCTTCCAAGCCATGAGCCGTTTTTCTTCTTTTATTCCTCTCTGCCATGCTATCCTCCCTGGGAGTCAGCCAAATATGGACTGAAACCTCTACATACTGTGAGCCAAAGTAAACCTTTCTCTTTTAATTTGTGACCGTTGGGTATTGTGTCTCAGTCATGAAGAAAGTAACTAAGAGAACAACTAAAGCAAAAGGCAAGCTCTTTATCCTTTGTCCTAAGTGATGTAGACCTGCCAACTGTTCTCACCTGTCTTATTCTACCCATGTGGCCTCAAAGCCAGGAGGATGCTCAAACTTGCTCCAGTCTCAGAGCCCTTGTAGCTGTTGCTTCTTCCAACTGGAATGTTCTTCCTTTGGATCACCACATGGCTGCCTCTTTCTCAACATTTAGGTCTCAGTTTGGATTTCAGATTTTTTTGCCATAACATGACAACATCTCACTATACCAACACCATCAAATCCAACATGTTGTTCACATGGCACTATTTTATCTTCTTCAGAACACTAGTCAATAACTGAAATAATCTTAATTCTTTATGAGTTTGTTGTGCACTTCTTCATTACCAAAATGTAAGTTTCTGGAAGGCCTGGACACTTGCCGCACACTAGATTCTCCAGAAGCTAGAATAATGTTCCAGGGTATTTGGTCATTGATTTATTTATTCAGAATGCCTCTGTATCATGCATTAAAATGTATCTTTCTATTGAAAATTTCAAATGCTCCTGTTTTGATTGATGATGTACATCTCAGAAATTAACCCAATGGCATTATTTTGGGGTTTGTTTTTATTGTTTTAGGGTTTTTTATTAAGTGTTTCTGATTGACTGTAGAAATCTATCCATCCATCTCTGCCTGGCACTTCCTCTGCCTCCCCTCCTGCGTCTTTCTCTATCTTGATCTTGATCTTCATCTTGACCTCAGTCTGTCAACCTCTCTGTCTAACATTTACCTCCCTGAGCCCTCTATTTCTATTGCTTTCTCTTGTTTAAACATAAGCCAAAGGGCTTCCTTTAGAACAATCATAATAATGGCAAACAACTGTATTTAATGAGCATTAGAAACTATTATCATCATATTCAAATGGTTTGCTGCTTTAGCTAATGTCTTAAAAAGATGAGATATTTAGTTATTATTATTGTTATTTTTTAAAAAATCTCATTATGCACAGCTCTTTGCTGCAAAATTGGATATCCTGTGGATGCAATCACGTTTTGTAAAATATTCTCACATAGACTTTCTTAGTGAAATAGGATAGCCACATATTATACACAGGTCCAACTTACTCCTTGGATGTTTGCAGTCATATTCACTTCCAGAATGGCTCATGTTTCTGGGCAATTAGATTTATTGATTTACTGTGTAAATGTTCATTGAATCCCTGCTACATGCTAAGCATTATGACACCTATTGGGATATGCAATGGTAATAAGCAAACAAACATGTTCTCTGCCTTCAGGGTGTCAAGGGGAGGCAGATATCAATAAAAATCATACATTCATAAACTTTTTAAAAAGATGAACAAGAATAGTTACTTTGTGCCATGCTCTGTATAATCATTAACTCATTTAACCCTTACAATAACTCTAGATACAGGAACCAGTAGTCCTAATTTTTATACAAGAATAGACTAAATTTATACAAGTAGTTTAGAATCCAACATGAGATTCAAAATCATGATCTAGAAACTGCATTTTTAATCACTACATTTTACTGAGACTTTGTTAAGAATGAGAGACAAGAATCATTTCAAGTCAATTTGTCACAATAAATCCTATTGACCCTAAATTAAAGAACATGAAGAGACTATATCCAAGAGTGACCAAGTAGGGAAAATCAGGGAAGATTTTCTTACGTGTTAAAATAGAGATGGGAATGATTTAATTAATTTCTATGCAGTTCTTTCTAGCCCTGTTCTCTTCCTAAAACACTTGAGCCTTCTTTTCAAAGAGTTGACGGTTTGGTAGTTGATTCATACTTCTGACCTTTCCACTGCCTGCAGTATAATCAATCTTTACTATTGCTCAACATAATGTAAAGTGAGAAAAAATGAATACAGGTTAAATGCACTTAACTTCTGTGAGTAGCTGTGGTCTATCTTCAGGACAAATGTGAATTTCTGACACCTAAGACATGAACGATATTAACTCTGATTCTTTTGTGACCCATTTTAGCCCTTTGTGGATAAAACCATTGTTTGGACAGAAATTGAAGATATTTAAAAATGTCATAATCAAATTACAAGGGCACTGGAGTGACCAACATTATTACATTTAATTTATGACACATTTATAGTAAGCCATTTCAGGGAAATAGTGTCCCTTTTTTTAAAGTTGTCCATGAAGAAAACCTTCCTTACTGAGCATGTGCTGCAGCACTAGACTGTGCTGCCTGAGTTCATCATAGGATCTTTTAAAGTAACAGCTCATTTACTTCTGTGATGGGCCAGGAAGCTTTGATTTGTTCCTTGGACAAGGATTTTATCCTTCACCCTAGCACTTATCCAAAAATGTAGAATGCTCTACATAAGGGAGATCAAAAGAAAGAATGGGAATGAATATATTGCCAAATGACCAAGCTTTATAGTCTCTCATGTCCAAGTAGATTGATCTTTTTCCCCCTGTCACTTCAGATGAAACACACAGATTTCAGAAATCTCGGATTTGTAATGCAGTTGTGAGACTAGAGCAGTAAACGATAAACCAGAAACATCCCAATAGCAATTATTCAACAGCAGCTAAAATTTGCAAAAGTTACCAGTATTTCCCAGGAGAGTAAATAATCGTGTTGTTGAAATGTCAACTGTAAAAACTGCAGGTTAAAAATGCAGTGCAAAATTTCCCTACTGTATATTTTGTCTTATGGAGTATAGCATTACACACAGTAGTTCATAAGTAGTCCCAGGATTGTAGCTACATTTGCAGAAATGTTGTTACTTCTCTGTCTGTGGTAATTGTGTAATGAACTCAACTGGAGACATACTGGCTAGCTTAATTTATTGCCAACAATTATTGTTTATTTCTAATAGGGTTAAATGATGGAATTCAAATCTAACTCTTGTATACACCCATTCGACTGCTCTTTTTTTATGGCTACTTCGACGTCTCATCCTGTATATCTTTGGCATAATCAGAAAGGGCTCCTTTTTTGGCTGACATTTCCTTCCTGTGTCTTCTAGAATATTCCAAGTCAACACATCCTCTGATATAAGACATGAGTACAGACAGAAATCATATAGTTTAAATGATGAAATTATTTTTGATAGATTATCCCCTAGTTTAAATAAGCACTTTTTGTTTTGTGTTAGTGCTTTACAATGGTCTCCAATGACAACAGAAACATTTCTAACACTGCATATATTTCTACAATTTTAAGACAATATTAAGACAGTTGTTTTTACTTTTAACTGTAGCAGGTAACTCATTTTAAGAATTTAGGAATAGTGGATAGTGAACTTTTGATTCCTTCTTGTACTGTAATTGACCCTTGATATCTATAGGTGATTGTTTGCAGAACCCCATGTGGGTACTCGAGTCTCCAAGTGGATGCTCAAGTCTCTTATATAAAATGATACAATAACCGGGGGTTTAGCTCAGCAGCATAAGTGCCTGCCTGGCAAGTGTGAGGTCATGAGTTCGATCCCCAGTACCAAAATAAAAAAAATAAAATAAAATGATATAATATTTGTATATAACCTGTCCATATCCTCCTGACTGCTTGAAATCATCTCTAAATTACTTATAATACCTAAAACAATGTAAATGCTATGCAAATAGTTGTTATGCTATATTGTCTAGAGAATAATAATGTCTGTAGATGATTAGTATAATTAAAAATTTATTTCTGATCTTCAGTTTGTTGAATCTATAGATGCAGAACTGACAGATAAGAAAGGTGGAGTACACTCCTCTTTTAAAGTCTCTGTGAAAAGGTTTTGCTTAGAACATTTTGTGTTTAATGCTTCAGTTGGGAAGGGAATGAAAGGAGTGTGAATCAGAAATTGCTCAGTTCTCTTTTGATTTTTCTTTGGCAAGCCTTTTCTGTTAATGTTATCCAATTGCACCTTGCTGATTATCAGATAAGATAATAAATAGTTCCATGTTGCAGGAAAATGTGCTTTGAATAAAAAGCCATCTCAAAATCCATATTGTCTGTTTTAGAAAGATATTTAAAAAAACATACCATGTCAATCACCCTAACTTTGTATATATTGCCCCAAATAAATAATATAAAATCTCTAAATAGGTAGTAATAAATAGTGTAAAATCTTTAAACAAACAGTAATAAATAATATTAAATCCCTGGTTGGTGGACAGTCTGTAGAGGTAGTAAAAATGCAATACAGTTGAATAAAGGAGAATGGAAACCATACTACAATTTGGATGACATTTATAAAAATGAGTTAGTTGATGGGAGTGAAATATTTTTCATTTAGGCCATGACAGTGAATGACTGGTAACAGCGGTTAATGGGTCACTAAGTAACCAATGTCATCTGATTTTTTAAGAGTTGAACAATGAATTGGATTTTATGATTTTCAGAGATTTAATGTTATTTGTTCTGGGCAATGTGTTGTCCAATGTTGGGAAGATTGGCATCATATGTCCTCTAAATATTATTCCAAACAAAATGATGTGGTTTTTGTGACAGCTTTATAAATACAGCCAATTAGAGCATATTTTCCTTCATTGACACCAGGGGGCTATTTGTTAGACTTGGTAAGCCATGGTGGTAATCAAAAGCTCTGTATAAAAGAAGCAACGTAGTCTTGTGGGGTAGTTTCCCAAATAAGCTCAATGTCATAGATATTAATGCGACCTAGAAATTAGCTATATGATAACCTACCATGATAGGGTTCTATCTTATAGTTAATAATGGGTTTTTTTTTCTTACAAATCCAGAATTAAACTTATCATTTTTTTTCAAGGCATAAGTCTTCAGAAATAATGAAATAGTGATTTGTCTTATATCTATGACTGGCCTGACATTTTTATATCAAATGAGTGAGCATCTTGTGCTCACATTATGAGGTCTACACTTACAGATGTTTATTAAAAGTCCCCAAAGTAACTTTGCAGATTCTCACATAAAATTTTGTTGTAAATCTCTAACATATGAATATGTCATAGAACGTATTTTATGAATCTCACATAAAAGTAGAAAGCTCAAGATTGAATTTTTAACTGTTGTGAGTATTTTCAAAAACCTTGAAAAGGAACTTGAAATGATCGTAACCCACAGGCAATTTCAAAATTCTTCTCTGACCCATGGTTTGGAATCATACTTTTAATAGCATGCTCACATATTTCAGCCATAACCTGGATGCAATTATTTAAGTGTATTTTTTCCTTTTGAAACTGATTTTTTTCTAGGAAGGTAGATTGCTTAACATTTTCAGAGGATAAACATGAATAAAAGAAGTTAATTGTAAATATACTAATATATTTTCAAGGTCAAATAGTCCTCAGAAAATTTGAGTCATCCTTGTCAGTAAGAAACAAGATTCATTCTTGATCTGTCTCAAATTTTAAGATACTGGAGTGTAATCTAAAAGCAGTTTTGAAGAATATAGTATTTATTAAAACAAGAGACAATTTTCTGCTCTGTGAGTCCTTCAGTAGACCACCCCTGGTGCTGATGAGGCAGCAAAGCCTGGTCATTGATGTCCTAGGACCTTTGAATTCTGAGGTTGATACTATAGCTACTTACGCAGTTGCCATCTAAGCTCTCAGATAATAATAATAAAAAAATCTCTGTATCTGCAGGGAATTAGGAGAATGAGGAATGGATTTAAAATCAGAAAATGTCCTTTCAGCATTCGCTTGGTAAAAAATACTACCTGAGGCTCAGTTCCTGCATTTATAGTTTGGAGAGGTACTGTGCTGTGATTTGCATATAGTTTTGCCCTCACTGAAACTCATGTTGATCCTTATTCCCCAGCGTGGCAGTGCTGGAAGGAAAGATCTCACCTACCACATTTGTGTCTCAGTGGTAGAGTCCTCATTAATAGATTAATATCTTTCTCTCGGGTATGGCCTCCTGCACTCATAGGACTGCTTTAGTTACCATGATAGCAGGTTGCAATCAAGCAAGACCACATCTCATGTATTCTCTTTTTTGTACATTTTTACTTGCCTTTCCATATTCCACCACAAGCTGTTACAACACAAGGCCCTCACTAAAAGTTGAGCAGGGGCAACTACCTCATGTTGAATTTCTTAGCCTCCAGAACCATGAGCCAAAATAAAGCCTTTTTCTTTTATAAATGGCCGAATCTCAAGTATTCTGTAATAGTGAGAGAAAATGGACTAAGAGAGGAGATTAAATCTTCCCCTTAGAGCTGTTGTAGGTTTTTAGGTATATGTGAGATTATGCTACTGGAATCACTTTGGCAATGTTGAAATTCTTATCAAACATGAGTGCTATTTTTTATTATACATGTACCCTAGACTCCAACGGAGTGAGATAACCTATGTTAAATTCCAACTGAATTTATCCCCCTTTCAGTTATGAAAGACTCTGTTACAGAATATAGGAATGACCATTTCAGGTTCTATGAATACAATGGTGTAAAGAGTCTTTCAAAAAATATTGTTTGGATGCCTCAAACTTAGACTCATTTTGTATACAACTTATTTGTTTTACTCTTGTTCTTCAAAATTGTTTGTTAGACAAATTCTTTGTTTTAGAGAACTTTGAGTGAATTCCAGAAATTTAGGAATTTTAAGAAGGAAGTATAAAGAGGTTACACTTAAAACAGTTGAAGTGTCAGTCTATTGTTTAAAAACTGGAAGGATATTTATAGGTAAATGACATTTGGGAGTCTAGGCAGAGTGAGACTGGGTGAGTGAAAATTAAGATAATTAAGGTTACAAGTCTCAAATGTCAAAACACTTGAATGACAGTAGCATTTTTATATTCCAACAATTTTCTCTGTCAGAGAATTTTTATTTTTGGTCACAAGCATAAATGAAAATTAAGATAAAGCATCATTTATTATTGCATGTAAAATACTAAATATATGTAGATATTGGTAATTTTGTACAGATATCTGTGACCAGATTAAGGTCTGGCAGATGATTAATGCTCCAAGTCTATACTCAAAAGCAATAATTTATTTTCTGGATACAGACCTCGACTAGTCTAGAGATCTGCAGTAGGCTAATGCTTTCCAATTTCTACCCTGTCCCATGGATCTACATTGTAACCAAGCGATTTCTACATATACCAAAATTGCACTATAAATTCACCTAAGTTGCTTTCTATGGGAGGAGTTAGTGAGGAGAGTCAGCCTCTGATGATTCTTTCTTAAGAGAAGAATTCTGCCAAAAAAATTACACAGACATTTTGTGGCACAAAGCCAGTTGGCAACCGAACATTGTTCCAGGCTATTTGAAAGACAAAGTGGATGGCCAAAACAAATAATTCTCATTAATATATCACTTCTAAAGTTTTAATTGACTTATCTAGCTATCTGTTTAGTTCAGATGAATTGAAAAATTTCACAGTCTCAGCAGCTCTAAACAGTTTTGCATACATGCCTCATGTACTGAATTCAGTGCTATAAAATAATAGGTTTATTGAGAATACAACAAAGCATTTTGAGCAAAGAGGGATCAATTACTTATAATTGCATCTCACAGTTAGGAGAAACTATAGCATCAGAGGCAGAGCTGTACTGAGGCTTTGGAAATACAAAGTTTGAGCTTAATTCTTTGGTTATGCTTTTTACTGGTTGTATGACTTTAAAGTAGTGAGGTCCCTAACTACTTCTAAACTTTTCTCCAGTAAGATGGGGATTAAAAATAATGGCTACTTTAGAAGTTTGAAGAAGATGTGACTAGAGTAGGATTTTAATACGTGATGCCTGACGTGTACTAAAGGACAAATAATGCCATCAATCGCTAACTACTATTGCTTTGGTATTCTGAGTGACTCACTGTGCTGGATATGGCTGTTGTCTCCCAGATCCAAACACACCTTTCTTTATTTTCTGATTTGGAATGCTGGAGTTAATACTCTAAAAACCAGTTTTGCTTTGTATCATTCCAGTGGAGGCCATTAGGAGGAGACTGCAAAACTGCAGAAAAGGAAGAACTTGCTTCTTCCTGTTCTCTTTCTCTTTACTTGTGGAGCATTTTCTGTCTGCTTCAAGTTGCTCTAAGCATTATCCCAGCAATGCCTTTTCCTTCATCCTTTAGGGCAGTAGCTAAATGTAGCGCAGTTTTTCCAGTAGTGCTTGCAACTGTGTTGTCCGAGACTATCACCACTAACCCGCTGGTTTGGACAGGTTTGGTGCCCTTTTCCTTGGGATCCCTACTTGGACCTCAGAAATGTCATTACTAACTAAGCAGCACCTTTGTCTTAGATGTCTGAGTTTCAGATTTATTGGATTCCCCTTTTAAGCTTCCAATTATTCTATTTACAGTCTCTTATTGTTTTCTCATGAATAGTAACTGGTTTGAGAATTGCTATCTTGGTGACATAGTTACCTAATTAACAATTGTGTACTCAGTTAACAATTCTTTACACTGAATTTTCTCTCTTCAAATAATTTACTGGCTTTTGCTAATACATTTACTACGTGACAGCTTACTGTCACCTGGGAAGCCTAGAAAGATCTTATTTTTGAGCTGACGTTTGCTCTCAGTGACCTACTAAGCCTAATCCAAGGTGCCATGTTTCAAAACAGATTACAGGTTTTGGTGTACCTCAGAGTTGCTTCAACGTCACAGAACTAAGTGGAAAGTGAAATAATGTAGATGAGGCAGCCGGTAGGAAACAGCATGAAGACATGGATAGAAATGAAACGACTGACTTACTGTTCAACACAAACCCTCTATGATGGATCACCATTCTGGAACTTATTCATAAAATTTTAATAAAATTAAAATAATCTGGTGTTGCATTCCTCAACTTTTTGCTAAAATTTCAAGACAAAAGTATGAAAGTTCATCACTATAAAAACATGTATTTACAATTAATCTATTACTAGAATGGAAGGATAGTATACAAACTACAAGTCAGTGGAACTAGAATAAAGAAAATGTGAAATTGGTATTATCTTTAAAATGATAATGGGTATTATTTCTTGACTAGAGTATTAAGCAGGTAATTCTTAATTTCTATGAACTATTTCACTTAATGTTCCTGAAAACTCAGTGAGATGGTTTCAAATATTCCTATCATATGGATGAACAAACTAAGGATAAAATTTAAGTTGCCTTAGGAATATACCCTATTATCCTGTTGCCAATTAGGTAGTGATTAGCAAAGATAGGATTCACCAAGGTAATCTGGGCCCTCCAGCTCTCAATTCTTCTAATGATGATCATTGCTTCCCTTCTATCATTTAGTTCACATGGGAGAGTCATTGCAGCTCTTCTACTAGGGAATTCTGCTTTATTGAGGCAGCCAGAAGTGCTATTTGATCACTTCCTTCTTCTGGTTACCATTTTTATTTCTAAATCTAAATAGAAATTGCATTGCATAAAGAGTTTGTATGCAAGAGAGATCTAATTCCTGTTGGAAAATCACCACAGGAGGTAGTAGATGATAAACTTTCCCTGTATCTGTGCAAACTGAGAGTTGTTTAAAGTCGTTTTGGGGAATTAAACCTCTCTTGAATACAAATTTTTTGAAATGGTTCAGATCAGTCATTTTCAACTGAGTGGGCACATCAGAAATATCTGAGTTTTTTTTTTTTTAACATACTAAAGCATATATCCTAAGATGTTGCACTAAGTGATCTAGAATAGTCTAGGTGTATTTTTCAAAAAACTGATTAGGTTGAGGAACTGAGTAAGGATCTTTACAGGAGGCATGGATGCCTGTCTAGTTCACAGAATAACATCATGTGCCTGATGATTGCTGAAGAGTGGAATTTGGTTTAGGCAATGAACACAATTTAACATCCACCTGTATTTTTCAGATGGTGATTTAACCTGTACATAAGTGAATTAGCTATTAAGTAACTTGTTTGCTGGAAAACAGAAGTCTACAGATAGTATCTTACTGCTCCGGAATAAGAACTCTTTCCTATTACTCAATTACAAAACATCAACAAAATAGCAGGAACCATTTATCAATATGAGCGAACAAGGCAAAGGAAAAAAATTCATATTATGAAAATGAGTTACTTGAGAAGCCA
This sequence comes from Cuniculus paca, assembly GCA_004365215.1. Taxonomy (NCBI): domain Eukaryota; kingdom Metazoa; phylum Chordata; class Mammalia; order Rodentia; family Cuniculidae; genus Cuniculus; species Cuniculus paca. Next base: position 2,734 of record RJWT010031370.1, on the reverse strand, counting down.
AAAGAAAATTGGAAAATAAAAACCTAGAATTTGTAACTAATAATTTGACATTTTTGAAACATAAAAATTCACTAAAAGAGAACATACTGAGGTATATAATAATAAAATGGAATAGTGTTATATGGAAAGAAACAGAGAAAATAAAAATCCAATGATAAATTTCAAATTATGCTTTGGAAGCACAAAAGGCACGATAAATTTTGCGGAATGCTGAGTTAGTGAAATGGGAGATAAAGTTTAGAAAATCTTCCAGGATACAGTAAAAAAAGGGGCAGGAATTACCAATGAGAGTAATAATGGGCTGTGCTTCCATCAGTAGTCAGTTCCTGTTTTGTGCCCATTATCCCACTATTATATTAATAGTGTTCTCTTTTCTCTTTCAAAAATTTCCTGGTTCAGATAGATTTAGTCACCTCGATGTGGTGGGCAAAGAAGGAAACAGCGGCCTAAGAACTATAGTGTATTTAAGAGAAAAACCATAATAATAAAAACTAAAGCCCTAATCAAAGACATATTTGAAGAAAAAATTTCTAGAATTTAAATGCTTCAATTTGATAGACACATCATTCTTGACAGAGTCAATAAAAATGAACTATACCTAAACATATCCGGTAAAGAGTTTTAATAAAAAATTTGTCAAGCATTCAGGAAGAGAGAAAATTAATAAAAAGGTAAGCATCAAAAAAATAAATACAAATACCATGGCTTCTCATTTCTGCTCCATTAAATGCCTCAAATAGTAAAGTGATATCTAACTGAGTTTGTTTGGAAAATAATAATTTTATGCTCTGTCCGTCTGTCTTTTATTTGTAAGAAAAATAACAAAGACATGATGAAACACATAAGGATGCAGAAATATGCCATCCAGAGATCCCATATATAAAGAATCCTTGGAAATACCCCGATTAACTAATGTTTATTTCCTTTTTCCAGGAATGTATGTTAAGGAAATAGCATACAAAGTGACAAAATAACTGTGAACAAAACCTTTATTGTGGAATATTTTAAGGAAAAAATCGTAAAAAACTTAAGTATTAGCGTTCTAGGCACATCCAATAACTTGGTACACTATGCAATTAATAAAATCACAGCCACAGTGAGTTTCCCATTATGTGGGAAAGTATTATCAATGCCATATAAAGTGGAAAGATCTGAATAGAAATTCTCTGTGTTTAAAAAAAGTTTATATAATGAACGCTAAGAAAGAATGCCTCAATAAATTAAGGTGATTGTCTTTGGAGAGTGAGATTTTAAAAAGTTTTTAAGCTTTTCCACTTTTTAATCAGAAAGTAACAACAAAATAGGTAGAGGAATTGATTCATTTGGAGTCTGTGGAGAGTTATAAAAATTTCATGACCCAATGAAGCAAGCAAACCAGAATACAAACTTGATTGTATATTAAAATTTCCTTGAGACCATAATGTTAAGTGAAACAAATCAGACACAGAAGCTTAAATATCACATCTTATATGAAATCCAAATTAAAAAGAGAACTAAATGAAAGATACTGGAAGTAGAGAGATAGATTTTTGTCAAATGGGAAGGGGATGAAGAGATAGAGGGAGAGGAGAGGGAAGGGGAAGAGAGGGATGCAAAAGTAGATGAAAAGAGAAATTAAGATGTGTTACGTACATGCAGCAACTCCATACAAGGCATGTAAACATTATTACTGCAAACTCATACTAACAAAAAAAAATTTAAAAATCATTTATCCATTCATACATTCATTCATTCTTTCCTTAAAGTTCATTTATTCCTGAAGTTCATTGATTCATTCATTTCTTAAACAAACATTTGAATAACAGCTGTTGCAAGGCTTATAATAAACCCTTTGAAAATTACGAAAAATAAGAAAATAGCAACCTAACAAAGATTAAAAAAATGTTTAGGAAGACAAAAATTAGAAAGGAATTTATGTCAAGGTGATGAAATTATTAGTCTTTGAAACTGTAAACATGTTTATAAACACCACCATTACATTGCTTTTATATAAAAATTTTTAAAGTAAATGCATAACGGAGTACAGCAAAATGAAGACAGCTCTCCTGGACAACTCTGGCTCAGAGTATTATCAGCTTTTTCAGAATTGTCCATAAAAGTTCTCAGAAACATTTTTTAAGCAATTTTCTTTGCACAGGATTTGGAATCACTGAACAATGGAGGAAGAGCCCATAGTGGTGACAGACAAGGCCATTCTTTATTTTGAAGTGACATTTCTTGCAGTGGGCTTGTATCACTGTCTTGTTAATTATCTCATTATAGAAATATTATCATCAGTTTCTTAAAAAATGTACACACATGAAAATCAAGGAACTTATCAGTTTTTTGCCCTCAACTCTTTTTCTTAATGCCTGTTGAATTTCTGTGTAAGGAAACAGAGGTCTAAGGAAAGGGAAAATAAAAGAAGTGATTTTTCTTTTCTTCTTTTCTTTTTTTTTCTTTTCTTTTCTTTTTTATTCTGTTTTATTCAGTGCTTGGGATCAAACCCTGGCCTTGCACATGTTAGGCAAATGCTCAACCATTTAGTTATGTACTTGCCCCTACCATATTTTAAAATTGACTATATACTGTATTAAATGTTCTTGTTAATCCATTTGATATAAACTATTCCATTTAATCAATATCTCAAACATTATTTAATCAATACCTCAAACTCTGAGTAATCATCATCTCGTTATCTCTATTTTATGAGTAGTGTTTCTAAAATTCATTTATGGACACACATGAAATATAT
>RJWT010031369.1:0-14391 GCA_004365215.1 Cuniculus paca | reverse complement strand
TATTCTTGGCTCAGGTGTTGTTGGTGACCCTCAGCGTGCCCTGACTTGTGAATGCGTTATTCCAGTCCTTCATCACCAAGTGACATCCACCCTCTGTCTTCACACCATCTTCCCAGTGGGCACGTCTGTCTGTGCCTGACTTCCCCATTTTTATATGGATGTCCATCCCACTAGATTAAATCCTACTTGAATGACCTCATTTCAACTTGATTACCTTTGTAAAATCCTTATTTCCAAATAAGGTGACATTACAAAGTACAAGAAGTTAAGATGTTGATGAATCTTTTATTCAGCACATGAGCCTTGCTCGGAATACTCATCTAAGGGGGAGTAGAGGAGTGAGTCACAGTGACTCTCTGGGCCCTTGGATGAATGAATGAATGAATGAATGAATGAAAGGTTGGATGGATGGATGGGTGAGTGAGTGAATGAACATGGTACGTGGGCCTCACATGGAGCCCAGTACTAGCTCTGTGGTGAGGCTGGAAAGTAATTTTAGCCCTGGAACTCATAAAGAATATTTGGGCACTCATGCCTTCTGCTTGTGACAGATTGTTGATCGCGGTTATGATTTATCTTCAGCTGAGTCTTTGGTCAGGAACGCAATCCCTCAGGGAGAACAAATGCTGTTCCTTTGGGAAGTTCTGATGGTTTGTGTTATGACATGGTTTCAGGGAGGGCACTGTGATGAAAAAGTCCAGCCTGCTTAGATAAACACCCAGCAACTAGCCACTGTACCCTGCTGGTACACAAAAATCATTATCACCCTGGCAACTGCAGGACAGCAGTTGGCTACCTAGCAACATGGCCTTGTTTCCCCTACCTTCCCTTTCCTTCTGATTTGTGGGGCTTTTGGAAGCTCGCTCCCCTCCAAGGCAGATCCATGAGTGGGATGATGGGAATTCATGAAGGAAGAGGATGCTCATGGGGTTCTGCTCTTTGACCTTACTGGTGTCTTACTGTTCTAGAATCTGTTTATGTCCACCCTGTCCCTAAATGGACTGCACACTTCTTAGCAGCCAGCATTAAAATTTGCACCAACACTGAAAGTCCTGTCAGAGTCAGGTCTCCACACTACCCTGCAGGCACTAAATTGCTGACCTAGGTCCTTTGTTTTTGTTTGTTTCGCAGTGCTGGGAATGGAACCCAGGCTGTGTGCATGCAAATGCTCTATTACTCAGCCACATCCCCAGCCCGACACCTGAGTTCTTTTGAGGAGGTAAAGGATAGAGTGGAGTGGGGGCTTCAGAGTCCCCCTGGGAAAGTCCAGAGTTAAAAATAAAAGTCTTTCCCTTTCGTCTTTTAATTACAGATTCACTCTTGCAGATCTCTTTAAAATTGGCAGTTATTTTCACAGAGAGCTAGCAGTCAGTCACTTTGTGTTGTGACTTTTAAGAACTGGTGTTCAAACCACTCAACAGGGGAGAGAAGTGGAAACAAATCATTTTGCAGCCTAGGTACTTTGAGGAGGTAGGGCAGACTCACACTGAAGTGGGGGCCATTGGGGACTGCTAAGTCATGGAGGACACAGCACAGGCTTGGAAGCAGGGAAACACCAGATACTGCTGTGTCTACCCAGAGCAGGGACACGGGAAGCCATCAGTCCTTCCACCCATGGTTAGCTTTGCTGACTGGAGAAAGTCATTTCTATTTGTCCAGGAGCAGCGCCTTCTCTTAGACTTGCTCCTTTTCCTAGTCCATCGTGTCACCATCTACTCTCCTGTCCTTCATGCCTGTCATTGAGTCATGGTGTTTCTACTTAACATCAGCAGAGACTTTTTTTCCTTCCATCTCCAGGGCCAGTGCTTTCTTCTGACCTGTGTGCTCTCCTCCCACCCTGCTCTCTCTGTCTCCAGTTCATCCTCCACCCTTGCAGAGGCCTTGCTGATGTGATGACATCACTTTTGTGCAGGGTATCACTCCACGCTCACTAGCCCACGCATACCAGGAGGGCGCCTGAGCTTGTGGACTATGGTGATGGTCTCCTGGGCCTCTGGCTGGGTTTGGTGAATGGGCGGTACCGGCAGCAATTCAGGGGTGGGGAGAGAGAGGTCCCGTGTCTGCCTGGGCTCCCTCACTGTGGAGTCACCACAACTAATGGCCTCAGCTCCTGTCAAGGTGACCTTCACATGATTCAGCAACTGCTCCTTCTCAGGTTTTCCGCCTGATAGTCCTTATGCTACTTGCTCTGCATACAGTGCCATTCTCACTCATTTTACTGCCTAAACCTTAGTAAATAATCTCTCATTTAACACTCTCCAGTTATCCTATCTGAGTTCGATTCTCTTTGTGCTGGGTTCCCCAATGATTCAATTCTCCTCCTCGAAACCCTCAGTGGTTTCCACTAGCCTTTAAAATAAAGTCCAAATTGAGGAGTGAGGGACTCAAGGTCCTTTTGTCATTCAGCTTGACTCTGCCCCGACCTGCGAGTCATTTGTAATTGATCCCAGATACTTGCACTTCTACACATTGTCCCTTGAGTCTGCACCTCTCTTCTTTTCTCCACTTGTCTCTCTTCTAAAGCCTCAAGCAAAGGTGCTGCTGGGATAGCAGAGGGCCTGGGAATCGGTAAATTCTTAAAATGTGTGATCAGCAAATCATGATAAGTGGATATATGACGAGTAAGAATTTTTGAGTTTTTCACTTTTATTCCAGGTCTGATATCATGCACATTTGTGGATACATATGACTGATAATTAAGGAAAAAGATTTCATACTAACGTAAACCCAGGCACTATATAATCTTCTCCCTAACCTTCAGGGGATGAGTGGCAAAAAGGAAAACAAAGCTTCTAAGCACAAATCAGCCCAAGGTTATATAATCCTGATCAAAGCTAGGGAAGGCGCACGGGCATGGTCCCCATCAGGCTGTCTCTGATGATTTCTGGATGAATCACTGCTGGAAAGAATAGAGTGGAGATGTTCTAAAGCGCTAGACATGTAATCAGTGCGAAAATCCTCCCCTGGGGCATCTCACTCAGTAACCATTCCCCTGCTGTGAGTGACAGCCCAAGCTGTGGCCTGGTGAGTGACAGGGCTGGGGGGCAGGAGGTTTCACCTGGAGCCAGAGGAGAGGGGCTGCTGGGGAGGGGTCCTGGGGGCCTGGGGCACTCCCATTCATTCACTGAGGCTCTCCCTACTCAGGTATGAGCACCTCCCCAGTCCCCCTTAGCTCCAGGCCTGGCTGCTGGAGAATCATTTCTGGGAAATGCATAAGAACCTGACTAGTGGGTCCCTCTGGGAAAAGGGGACTGAGAGAGAGGGATTAGCTTTTTTCCTTTTATACTTTTTGTATAAATAATGTGCAGAAATGTGATTTTGAAAATGCTAAGGCGATCACTTACCACTTTTCTACCACTTGGTTTTTTCATTCTTTTCTGCATTAAACAAACATACAAAACACCTAGGAGTGTGGGTCAGTGGTAGAGTGTTTTCCTGGCATACCCCATGCAAGGGCCTAGGTTCCATCCCTAGCACAAAACAAAATGCCTCATAGGTATGAGGCATTAAAACCTTTGCAGTGACTACACCTCTAGGAATTGTCAGGACAGCCTCAAGTTCAAATATTCTGTCCCTTTGGTCTCATATCTCACAGACTTTGCCAGGAATTCCAACAACTCCTCCCTGAAGCTGGTGTCCAATCTTAAATCAGATCCTCCAGCTCCCAAATTCTAGTATAGAAACCACATTCAAATAGTTTGCATCTAGTATGAGCATATTTTTTTCCTTTCTTCTTTGGTTCTCTCTTCTCAGATATACAGAATAATACTAAACCAATATTTTTAGAAATCTGAGGATGTAAACATGTCTTTGTAGAGCTGCGTGAATCTGCCATTTCCCAAATTTAACAGAGTGGTTCACTAGGCCCTAGGAAAACCCTGGGGGCACCTGGTGTCCAGACACAGGGCATCATGCTCCGAGTTGTCCCCGGCTATGGCCTCCACCTGGGATGCCAGCTTCCATTCCTGTTCCAGAGTCTGAGCTTTTCAATGTAGCTTCATCTGACCCCTTCTTAGCAACTACTGACTCTTCTAAAGTAGACACAAGATATTCCATAAACCTGACTATGATGCTATAGTTTGAGCTCCTGGACCAAACTTCTCTGGAAGCCAGGGCTACCATTATATTTTGTCACAAGCTTGTTAATTCTTTTTGGTTTAGGACTATTTAAGTTGTGTGCTATCGAGAGCTGTTCAGAGTCTGTTCCAGGCCTCCAAGATCAGAAGCAGTCCTAATATCGCCTCCCACTGCTTGATTTAGATACCCAGGAAGAACGATTATGCCTCAGTCCCCAGAGAGCAATGCCAACCAGCGATCAGCCCTGATCAAGCCACACCCTGAGTCATCTCTGACTTCCTGCCCGAGGGCCAGGGTCCCACTACCTTTAGACTGACCTTCAGATGATGGCCGCCCACCATACCCTTGACCAGGTGAGTCTGGGAACCACTGTGAACTGAGCCCTAGATCAAGGGGGCACTGAGCTGAGTGCTGGGAGCTGCAATAGCAGAGGCTGAAACAGTGGTGCAGGGAAAGCAGCAAAAGCACACACGAATGGACTTCTCAGCAGGAGTTTTCCTCCTGAAGCTTCTGTGTGGATTCAGCAGTTCTGAACTCAGGGCTCACTCCCGTGGGTTTCAGCTGCAGGATCAACAGAGATAGGAAGAGTAGTATGAGCCCTGGGAAACCATGTATTATCTTGATAGCCCAGCAACTCCACTGTTAGGTATCAACCCTGGGGAGAATTGTGTATATAGATATATATACATCTATATCTATATCTATATCTATATCTATATCTATATCTGTATCTATATATCTGTGGGATTGTTTGCAACAGCCAAAACCCAAAGCAACCCAGGCGTTCATCACCAGTAGTATTGATAAGCATACCTGGCACACTTATGCAGTAAAATGCAATACAGTGATAAAGATGGAATTAATGCCAGGCGGCTGTACACAGCAACATGGGTAAATCTCACAAATGTACTGAGCAAAGAAGCAATATACCCAGAAACTGTAACATGATTCTATTCATTTAAAACCCAAAGCAGGTCAAAGTAAAGTTTTCTTTCGGGATGCAAACTGAGGTGGTACAACCAAAAAAAAAAGGAAGTAGACACTGAAGATGTCTGAGACAGGGAGTACATATAACCATCCCTGTGTGTAAGGGGCATGGAACTGCTGGCAGCATTTTGTTTCCTGATGGGAGCCCAGGGGTGTTTGCTTTATAGTTCTTTATAGAATCTGTAGTGCTTTCTGTACATTTTATACATGTATTGACCTTCAAAATTAAAAAGTAGAAGTAGGAGAGGGATTCTTAATGAGGAGATTGGATACAGTGTCATTCTTACACGCTTAGATTCACAATTCACCATTGTGGTTTCAAAGAAAAAAGGTCTCTGCTTGGTGCTCATGTCCCCGCCCTGCTCCTGGAGCCCCTGGGCCCTGAGAATTAGTCTCAAGGTCTCCATCTCTAGCTGAAGCAAGCTCGCTCTTGACTAAATCTGACTCAGCCATTCCCGATTGCATCTTCTGGGCTCTCACCTCCCAAGGATGTAATTGAGTGTGCTCTGTGGGGAGACACTCTGTAATGACTCTCCTCGGACTGAAACCAAATGGAAATAAAAATAGCTGGGCCAGACTGTCAGTGTGAACACAGCTCAGGAGTAGCCCTGAGATGCCTGGGCCCTGGCTGGCCCTGGTGTACACGTCTCATGCCTGATTTCCTCCACTTCCCCCACTCAGGGCTGCTATGCGTGCCGGCTCTGAGCAGGACCGAAGGTGGCATCAGCTCTTGCGCCTTCTCATCAAGGCTGTTTCTGTGTGTTTGTTTCCACAGTGCACAGCAGGCAGCCCAGCACAGAGGTGTTCCCTGACCAGCTGGTGTTACATTCTCCTTGCTCTGAATTGAGCAACCTTGAGGTTGGGACTGAGAAGGCCATTGTCACCAAGGACAACCTAGAATCAGTCGCCTCTGAGGTTCTCAGACTCTGTTTGGAAGGCTCTCCATCCCTGGGATGTAGGCCACCCAGTGACACTCTATGCAAACAGAGCTTCCAACTTCTCTCCACCTTTCTCTCCTCTGTCCCCAGAAAGTTCAGGGTCAGAAGACTTGCACTCAACTCCTTTACTGCTTATTTGTAAAGGTTAATCAGTGTGTTCAAGGAGGCCACAGGCCACTAGAAGATGTTGGTAACTGCTGGAGATTTCCAGCACCATTCCTCGATGCATTCACCAGGGTCCAGGGATAAATTCTAGGCCAAAAACAGAATAAGCAAAGACATGGGAAGGCAAAAGACCCCAGTGGGCTGGTTTCTCCACCTTTATCATTCCCTGGCCTGAAGTTCCTTCTCCCTCACTGCTCCTTGGGTCTATGAGTTCAAGGACTCAGCTCAGATCATCAGAGGAAGCCGGTCAATTCTTAGGACCATCTACGTGTGGGGAGAACTGAGCTTGGAGGGGGCAGAGCAGCCTGGGAAACCTATAGTGAAGGGATGGAGTGAGGTGAGGATGGCAGCAGGGAGCAGGAAGAAGCCTTGATTGCTGGCTTCAGTAGACGCCTCGGTTTGTGGTGCAGGGAAATCACCGTATATGGCTGGGGAGGAAATTCTCCACAAGGAGCTGCGTGCAAATAGGTCATCAAGTAATGGCAAAAATATGTAGACAAACAGAGGTGCCTCTGCCGTTTCTGTATCTCCTAGGACTAAGCACCAAGACATAGGAAGCCATAAAGACTCAGGACTTTACGCCAGAGTCTGGGGGACAAAAGATGCTCCCCCCTGCCTCCCCAGCCAGCCTCCTGTCTCCCCTGACCACTTCCCCGCTGGGATCTGCCCTGAGGCTGACCAGCATCCCTATGTTCCCTGTGGATTAGGCAGGGACGGGAGATTGCCTGAGACACTCTCTGGTGACTAATGCAGTACTTGAACAGGAAACAGACTGAAAACGGCTTAGGAGCTATAAATACCCCATGTCCTAAAAAAATCTTTGTTGGGAAGAAATGGAATTAACACACTGGGAGGAGAACAAGGAGATCACAGCCTCCAAGAGAATCAAGCCTTCTCCTGGGAAGTGAGCTTTCTTCCCAGACCAAGCACCATCTGTCCTCACAGGATCAGCTGTACCAGGCTTGTCCTGCTCTGTCCCTAGGGTGACCAATGGCCAATATCATGCCCTGAATTGTCTGTGGTTCTGCAAACCAGTCCTTATAGAAACCATCCTGTGAGGATGTGTGTGTGTGTGTGTGTGTGTGTGTGTGTGTGTGTGTGTAGGATGCAGCAGGTGTTATCAAGGCTTAGGACTTACGGGCTGTGAAGGAAGGGTCTTGGTTGGTGGAGTTGAGAACAGAAGCAGTAATCCGTCAGAAACATCCCTTCTGATTTGCCTCAGATGTCCCCATTCATCAAACTAGCAATGCTCTACCATCTCAAACCCAGGGAGAGTCAAGTGGAAGAATTCACCTTGGGTAGAATGGTGGACCAACAGATGGGTTCTAGTACCAGCTAGGACCCTTGGTTGCTGAGCCACACAGAATAGACACTTGCAAAACTGTTGCCTCTTCTAGAAGATTAAGAGGTTGGTGTGATTCTGGGCCTTCAGGTTTTGTTTTCAGAGCTGCATAATCTTTCTCCAAAGGAAAGCCCAAGAGAGAGACCAGAGCTACCCTGGTTAGGATGGGGAGCCAAAGTTCCTCACATTTATGCACACCCATTTCTTTTGTATCCCCCAAAATAGTCCATGCCCCAAGGCTTCACAGAACACTGGTGGGAGGCCACAGCACCAGAGCATTTAACAAGTAGGACTGACCACCCAAAAACTACACATGGTCCCTTTTCTCCCTTACCTTCCTCCACACAGAGTCTGGAAAGTTAAAAGAATGAAAAGTAAATGAGTAATGGAGAGTTAACTAGAGATGTCAGCCAAAACGGAGAAGGGATTCATACCTCATGACTCCTTATAAACGTCTTAATAGTTTCACCAGCTACTTTGGTGGGCTGATTGCAAAAATGAACACATGTCTCCCTCCCCTCCAGGATCCACACCCTCCACCCTGTGACTCCACTGCACCGGCACCTTAAGCTTTGTATCTTCTCTTCTCTCTGTGTCTCTGAAGACAGTTCTGGGTTGGCCTGCGGAGGCACAAGAGATCACACAGAGCAGAATACAACTGTCCCAGGGGAGGCTTGGAGACAGACACTTTATTTTCCAAGGCCCTTCCTCCCTGCTCTTCACCCGTCTTCCCTGGTTCCGCACTCAGGCACAAAGCAGTTGGAGGGGAAGGCCTGCAGGGCCCTGCTGAGCACTGCTCACAGCCCCGGGCTCACAGGAGGAGTGCAGTGATTGAAAAGTGATCGTTGGCCCACCAGGAATGTGTTCACTCATACACTTTAGCTCTCTGTGCCTCAGTTTCCTCCTTTCCCCCACTTCTCTAAGGGCTCCTCAGAATGGGCATGAGGAAATGCAGTCAGTGCCAGGCAAGTGATTTGCCAACATTGCAGGAAAACAACCAGACTATCCTGGGGCCAAGTTAAGATTCACATTTTATTACCTACGTGGCAAAGATGAAGCTGTCTTTCTCTCCTTGCCCCAGCCAGGCCCATCTGCTAGGGCTGGAGTGCTTCATCTGTCCTGCCTGGGCAGTGAGAGAGTAGACGAGGGTCAGTGTTCATGACCCAGGCTGCCTGCCGGATCTTCTTGCCTCAGGCCCTCACCTGAGTCCCCATTCCCACCTTTTTCCAGCCCCATCTGATGGCTGAGTGTCTGTTCTAGTTCTCACGGGGTTCTCTATGAGTGGGAGTACCCTGGACTCCATTTGCTTGGAATCCTGGCATTTTGCTAACTTCTCTTATCTTTTCCCCTTATAGGCCACAGCTTGTTTCTGAATCGTTTTTTTTTTTAGCACTGGGGATTGAACTCATGACCTTGCACTTGCCAGGCAGGCACTTAGGCTGCTGAGCTAGATCCCTGGTCCTTGTCTTTTTGAGACTGGGTCTCACTATGCCGTTCAGGCTGGCCTTGAGCTCACTTTGTAGCCCAGGCTGGTCTCGAACTCACAACAATCATCCTATCTCAACCTCCCAAGTGCTGGGATTATAGGCGTGAGCCACCACGCCTGGCTTGTTTCTGAATCTTAAACCACTGTGTTTCAAAAGGAAGTGAGATGCTGCTGCCCACCTGAGGACAAGTATCCCCAAATGCCAAAGATTCTTCCTGTCAGAGATCCTACCCACTGCGCTAGAGCCCCTGCCAGGCCTGAAGCCTGTTAACTCCCTGAGCGCCCTGGGCCCGATATTCCTGTCCTGGCAGGCCTTGTAGCTAAGCCTAGAGAATTTTGACAGGAAGCTGGCAAATGCCTTCCATACTGACTTGATTTTTGGCTTGCTTTGGCATCAACATCCTGTCTGCCCTGTTTCCTATGGAGGGGCAAATTAAGTCCATACCCCAGAGAGTTTGGGGGGAGAGCTGGCCTCACAGAACTCATTCAGTAGGAAGTTAGAAAGAGGAAGGGCCTAGTGTCTGGGGACATGAGAGAAAGAGGGAAAGTGAAGTCAAAAGTCCAGATGACTTCTTCCTGGCTGAGGTAATACCGAGCAATGAGCCCTCTGTAATGGCTGCTCAGGAGTGGCGGCCCCACCTGTGGTGTCCTCCCCAAGCCCACTCTGCCCTCGCCACCTACCTCCTGTACCTTCCGCTCACTGAGACTGAGGAGACCTTTGATCCAGCAGCAGGAAGAACATATTACCCACTGCGATTCAGTCATGTGAGAACACTGGAACACAGAAAAATGCCCAGAGATTCAACCCCACGGATAAATAGTTTCTATATTCTGGAAAAGCTTGACTTTTATTCCTGTTTAACCAAATTAATGCACTTCACATCATCCCTCTGTTCTTCCATTAGTCTTGAGCAGAGTCCCTCTGCCAGGATCCAGGGGTGACAGAGATGCTGTGGCTTTTCTGTTCTCATCACCAAGGGCAAGGCTCCCAGGGGAACTGGCCTCAGGCTTCTTCTTATGCCCACTGGGCCTCAAAGAACCAGACTTCCCTTCAGAGAGGAACTTCAGCTGTGACGATCTGTCATCACCCCCTCCTTTCCTTTCTTTCCCCCAAGGGACACAAAAGGTCACTCTGGAAATACAAGATCACCCTGGAATGGGTGATCCTCGGACCCAGGAGGCAGGCCTTGGGAAAGGAAGTCCTTTCCTGGACAGGCTGATTGTCTCCCACACCACCAGCCTCCCTCTCTCTCAGCTCCCTTCTTCCCCTTTCTTTCTGCCTCGGTCTCTCCACACCCCTCTTCCTTCCTTCGCCCGCACCTTTCTTCCCACCTCTCCTCCCTGTCACAGCATGCAACACCCCACGGGCTGGACTCAGCTGTCACAGGTCGATAGATCTCAGCTCATGGTCCTATCATAGACCAGCTTTGGGACCTTGATTGGACAAATTCCCTCAGCTCCCAGAGCCTTTGTTTCTTGTGCTCGAGTGGCTGGTCTCACCTGCCACTGTGATGAACATGGGTGAGACCTTGTCTTGTATGCACTTCCCCCAGGCCTGGACACATGGCAGATTCTCAGTGAGTATGAGGGACTCTAATCTGCTGACACGGGGAGCAAGACAGAGACCCTGTTTGTAATCTGTGTCATAATGCATGGTAATTATTTGTCTCCATAAGCAGTGGAAGGAGATACGAATAGTTCTTCTGCCAAGTACTCAGGGGCCAAATTCTAAGTGCTCCTGCCCACATAGATCCCAGCTGGTGGCTGGAAGGAGCAGTCACAACTAGGTCCTGCAGCCAAGGGCTTCTTGCAGTCTGCTCAGCTCATTGGTTTGCCCAAAGCCTTCTGTTTCTCTCCAAGAAGTGATCCTCGCTTTGGGAGGAAGGCATGGGTCTGAAATACTCACCCTTCTGTCTGCAGAGCAGCGCAGGCTCCCGCCGGGTGCAGGCCTGGGAAGTCACTCAGAGCCACGCACACTGGGTCGACACAGGGTCCTAGCAAACGCCTGTGAGAGCTGCGGGCTGGGTGGCAGAGTGGTGTCTCATGGTGCACCAGCCCTGAGTGATGTGGGGGCTCCCTGGAATGACAGTTTGGGAAGGAAGCTGAGAATCACAGGGTTGGAAGAGGAAGGCATGATGGTGGCATTAGGAGGCCGAAGCAGCACAGCATTCAGCCTCCTGCTCTCCCTGGCTTAGCTGACCTTGGCGGGGGCGTGAGAAGCCTGTCTGCCTTCCTTCTGTTCCCACAGGCTGGCCCCGCAAGAGCTCTTGGATGCTCTGTGGGGAGATGGGCTGCTGGTTCATCACCGCATCCCTCCTGAAAGGAGAGCTGAGCCACTCCAGGGCTGCGCCAGGCCCCCGGATGGCAAGACCTGCTATGATAAATGTATTCATCCTGTATCACAAACAGGTACTAATTAAAAAAAAAAAAGGACTCAGTACCATAAAAACAGAGTTTCTTTTACATTAACATATCAATTTAAGGAATTTCCAATTTTTTTTTTCCTTTGAGAATGAGATCTCATTCTCAAAGTTTTCTAGGCTGGCCTTGAACTCAAACTTCTCCTGCCTCAGTCTCCCAAGTAGATGGGATTGCAAGTGTGTGCCAAACCTTTAAGGACTGATCCAAATATTTATGTGAAATCAAAAAGGCCAAAGAATGGCTGAAGTGATTTTGAAGAAGAAAGACTTACCTTGCCAGCTCTTACAACTTCTCAGTAAGACCCTTATGTTAAGGAATTTGTGCAGGAATAGACAAGCAGGTAATGGAACAGAACAGTGAGCCTGGATATAAGCCCACACATATCTGAATAATGTTCAGAGGAAAACACATTGTAATTTCATATATGTAGTATGAAACAATACCAAGTTAAGAAGCTTAAAATGCAAAACAATATAAAACATCATTTAGAAATATATGCTTTTGCCCGGCATGGTGGCACACTCCTGTAATCCCAGCACTCAGGAGGCTGAGGCAGGAGGATCATTGCAAGTTCGAGACCAGCCTGGGCTACAAAGTGAGCCCAAGGCCATCCTGAACAGCATAATGAGACCCTGTCTCAAAAAGACAAAAAACAAAAAAGAAAAAGAAAAAAAAAAGAAAAGAAAAGAAATATATGCTTTTGTAGTAAACACATAAAAGCATGCATAAGAATGATAAACACTCAATTCAGAAAGAAGGGGAATGGGTTCCTTTGGGGGTGCAGAATGTGTATTAACTCTAATGTCCTAGAAAAAAAGAAGAAAAATAGCTGAGGCAGAAAAGGCAAATGATAAGATTTGTTGAAGGCTGGGCGCAGTGGCTCACGCCTGTAATCCCAGCACTCGGGAGGCTGAGACAGGCGGATCGTTGTGAGTTCAAGACCAGCCTGGGCTACAAAGTGAGCTCAAGGCCAGCCTGAACGGCATAGTGAGACCCTGTCTCAAAAAGACAAGGGCCAGGGATCTAGCTCAGCGGCCTAAGCGCCTGCTTGGCAAGTGCAAGGTCGTGAGTTCAATCCCTGGTGCTGCAAAAAAAAAAAAAAAAAAAGATTTGTCGAAGTTGGGCATGGGTATGTGAGTGTTTACTGTGTATATATAATTTGTGGCCTTGGGCTTGAAATATTAGAGAAAAAAAACTGTCCATGTCCTTGGTCCCCAGCATTTCCCCAAGGCATGGCTATGGCCTGAGGGGCAATGGGCAGTGATGTATGTGTGTGCTCCTCACCTATGATAGTCATGACTAGCCCATTCATTCAGCACTGGCTACCTGTTACAACAACAGTGACAATCTGACCCTTCCCCATCATAGGAGGCGGGTCATACAGTAATAAATGCTAAACCTGAGGCATGTGTGGAAGGGTTAGGGAGGCGCAGGAGGCAGAAGTCATTTGCTCTGCCAAGAGTGCGGGTGTAGGGAAAACATGGGCCTTGAAGGGTGAGTAGGAGTTTGCAAGACACAGAGGATGAAGATAGCATGGGTGAAAGAAACAGAGCATGGCCGTGCCTGTCACGTTGTGGGGCTGGAAGACAGCATGCAGACTGCCATGGGCTTCAGCGAGAAGCTTCTGGAAGTGTAGAGGGCAGAAAAAAAATAATCATTGCAAGCAAGGAGACTGATTAGGAAGTCACTGAAAGTGTTTAAATGAGAGGTGATGAAAATCTCAACTACGGCAGAGTAGTTCTGATTATCAGTCAGCTTTTTGTATCTGTGGGTTTTGCATCTGCAGTTATCCAACTTTGGTTGGAAACATTTGGGGAAAATAAGTCTGTACTGAATCCATACACCTTTGGAGGTCGTGATTTCCTAAACAATATGGTATTGCTATGATTTACACAGCAGTTACTCTCTATTAGGTATTGCAAGTAACTGGGAGATGATTTAAAATACTCAGGGACGTGTGGGTAGGCTACATGAAAACATTACACCATTTTGTGTAAGGGACTTGAGCACTCTCAATTTTGGTATCTGAGGGATCCCTGGCACCAATTCTGAGGGATAACTAGTTTTCCTGCAAAACCACACATTTCTTGAGGGAGGGCCAATGGCTTAATCAAATTTTGTTTATCTCTGTTGGGTTTTGTTTAATCAGGTTGTATTTATCTCCCTACAGCACCCACAGGAGTTCCCTGCCTAGAGTGGGAGCTCAGTAAATATGAGGTTCTGAGAGGGAGGAAGGAAGCAGCCCAGGGTCCCACCCCCTTCTTTTGCAGATAAGAAAGCAGCAAGCGTTGGGAGAGGCAGTGATGTTGTCAAGGACATCCTTAGTGGGAAGCTTGCTGTCTCTCTCTAAAACAGCCAAGAGTCCTCCAAACTCCTGCTGATAAACATGTATGCACACACACTTTTAATGCAAAGACTCTACTGGCAGAGTCCAGTTACAAGAAAACCAGTTATAAAGCTGTATTCTTGTGGCTCACCCCTGTAACCCTGGCACTCCAGGGGTCTGAGGCAGGAGGATGGCAAGCTCGAGCCCAGCTTGAGCACTTGCCAAAGCCCTGACTCAAAATATAAAGTTAAAATTTTAAAAAGGGCTGAGGGTGTAGTTCACTGGGAAGGCCCCAAGTTCAATCCCCAGTACCACCACCACCACCAAAAAAAAAAAATTGCTCTCTATAAGGAATGCTTTCCTTTCCCTTCAAGCAGAAAGTTTCTTTATAAGAGACCGAGTTGTATGTGATGAATAATATGAAACAGTAAGTCCTTCACCTGGCCTCCCTCCAATCACCAGGCTCTATTCAGGCGGCTCTGAAAGTATCCGATCTCCTACTGTTGGTGCTGGGGGCCGGGCAAGGCCAGCAGCCGCTGAGGAATTTTACAAGTCTTTTGTTCAGGCACCATGACCTGATGATTCTCCACCCCAGTGCGGTAAACTTGCAGCCACCCGAACACAATGCCCCTAAGCTAACCAACTGCAC
>RJWT010031368.1:0-14402 GCA_004365215.1 Cuniculus paca | reverse complement strand
TTTTTTTATTTTGAGAGACGGTCCCACTAAGTTGCTAAGTTGTCCTGGCTGGGCTGGAACGTGAGATCCTCCACCCTCAACGGGGGTCACGGGAGAAGGCCACAGACCCTGCTGAGAGGATGCATTTTGAATCATGCTGCTCCTATTGGAGAGACGGGGAAGAGGGCATGGTAAACTACATACCGACTATAAAAACTTCCACCAGATTCTGAAAAGGTGGTGACTAGGACGTTGGTTTCACAGCATTTGAATCTTTTAGAACCTCACATGAAAATATGGTGCAACTACACAGAAAAAACAAAATCAAAATACTTTGACAATAAAATTGGGTGACAAATTTTCATTCAAAATAGAAGCACATGGAGACAAACTACTAATAGCAATGAAGGCCACATGGGCCAGCATCTGTGCTAGAAGAAGTAGAGGGACACAATGGGGAAATGAGGTACCTGACAAGGTGGAGTCCCTGAGAGGTGTTCATTGGAAAGTGGGGATCAGTAATGTGAGCTAGTGAAACTGGGAGGGATCTTGCCTGGTCCAACAGCACATGAGCAGAAAGAGATTGTGGTAAGGATAAAAGAACCTAGAACACCTGCCCAGTGAACACTTTAAATTCACCAACCGACCAGGCATGGTGGGACATGACTAATCCCAGTACTTGGGAGGCTGAGGCACAAGGGTCACTGTGAGTTTGAGGCCAGCCTGGGCTACATAGGGAGTTCAAGGTCAGCCTGAAGTACACATCAAGACCTTGTCTCAAAAAAAAAAAAATTTACTAGACAAAAGGTAGAGCAGTTGCCAGCCCCAGGTTCAGTCCCTGGCAATGTCCCCTCCCAGTACTAGCGTAGGAAAAGATATAGGAAAATGTATACCATAGGCAGCAGAAAACTCCATCAAAAGAAAAAGATAAAAAAATGACAGAGAGGATGGAATTATCAGTCAAGGATTTTAAAAAACAATTTTAAATATGAAGATTTAAAGGAAAATACATTTTTTCCAAATGTCCATAGAACATTTCCCAAATTAAACTGTATCCCCGGCCAAAAATCAAATGTCAGTGAATTTTAAAGTATTGAGACTATACAGAATATATTTTTAGGCCACAGAATACATTAAATAACAATTCAAATATAACAAGAAGATACCAGAAAATCCTCTAATATTTAGGTATTAAGTCATTAATCAAGGCAGAATAAGGGAAATCAGAAATCGTATTGAACCAAGTGATAACAAAAACACATATAAACTTTTATGCAGCCAGGCGTGGTGGCACACACCTGTGGCACACGCCTGTAATCCCAGCACTCGGAGGCTGAGGCAGAAGGATCACTGTGAGTTGAGGCCAGCCTGGGCTACATAGTGAGTTCAAGGTCAGCCTGAACTACATAGCAAGATCCTGTCTCAAACAGAAATTAAAACAAACAAAACTTAATGGAGGAGCTGAGGCTTTGTCTACCATGCACAGGGCCCTGTGTTTAATCTGTAACACTATGAAAAAAAATTTTAAGAAATAAAATTAAAACAATACAAGAAATAGATAATGTTAAATGCTTATATTTGAAAGAAGTTATATCGTAAGTCAACAATTTAAATTCCCACCTTGAAAAACTAGAAAAAGGAGAGTTAAACCTGAAGTAAAAAAAAAATACAGTGAGAAACAATAAAGTGTAAAGAGGGTATGATAAATAAGATTGATAAATTTCTAGTTTGACTGATTAAAAGTAAAAAAGAGAAGATATAAATCACCAGTGTCAGAAATGAAAAAGAGAAGGCATCACTATAGAGGCTGTAGACATGTAAAACTATTAAGGGACAATTATTGCAATAGTCAACTTTCTGTCACTGGGACAAAATACCTGAAATAAATCAACATTAATAGAAAAAGGTTTATTTTAAGCTCATGGTTTCAGAGGTTCCAGTCCATGGTTACTTGACCTTCTTGCTTTAGGCCTGTGATGGCAAAGTATATCATGGTAAGAGCACAGGGCAGAGAAGGGTGCTTAGTTCATGGCAACCAGAAAGCAAAGAGAGAAAGAGGCCAGCATCCTAGTCTCCTCTCCAAGGCCACACACACAATGACCTAAGACCTCCAAGTGGGTTCTGCCTCCCAAAGGGCCCACCACCTATCACAGAACACCTTTCATACATGGGTCTTTGGGGGACACTTTCAAACCATAGCAGTTTTGATCGATTTTATACTAATAAATTTGAGAAGTTAAAAGGGAAGATTTGGGAAAGATATACATTATAAAATTGACCCAAAATCTGAAGAGTCAAGTAAGTTGACTTTGTAAGTTAAAATTCCCACAAAGAAATGGTCTTGTTAAGGTGGTTACACTGATAAGTCCAATCAAACATTTAAAGAACAAATATTTTAGGAAACCAGTATAATTTTTTCCTCAGATTAAGACAGTATTTAAAAAAAAATCCTTGTGAACTTACATGCAAAAGTCCTTAACAAGCTACTAGTATATTAAACCCTAAAATATCTCAGCCCTCTGGGAGGCTGAGGCAGGAGGATCATAAGTTCAAGCCCAGCCTGGGCAACTTAGTGACTTAGGGAAACCCCATCTTGAAATTTTAAAAATGTAAAAAGACTGGGGATGTAGCTCAATATAAACACAATTGAATATTATTTAGACTTTATACAATGTTAATTTTTGTTAACATTAATTTTTTAATGCCTTTTTTTTTGGTGCCGGGGATCAAACTCATGATCTTGTGCTTGTGCCGCTGAGCTATCTCCCCAGCCCCTTCAATATTAATCTTTAAAGCAGACTATTAACTATGAAAACATTATGGTAAATAAACAAAAGGACACATGTAGGATGCTACTTATGTGAGATACTTAAAACTTAGACTAGGCAAATTCAGAGACGGAGCTAAAATAGTGGCTGTGAGATGCTGGGGATAGGAATAACAGGATTTATTGTTTAACAGGTAAGCAGTTTCTGTTTAGGATGTTAAAAAAATTCTGGAAATGTACTGTGGTAATGATACAACATTGAATTTGTTAATGTGCTTAATACTACTGAACTGTACATTTTAAAAGAATTGAAATGATAAATTTTATATCATATTATCACTAATAAAAAATTTTAAGGTAAGCACTTGGGAATAAATTTAACAAACTATGTATAGGACATCTACACTAAAAAATGTAAAACCTTACTGAAGGGAATAAAAGATCTAAATAGAGAACTGTCCCATGTTTATGGACTTAACTCCACAATGATACATACAGAACATTTTCATTTTCTTTCGTTGTGTAGACACACTGTAATCTACTGAACCTATCCTATGTTAATATATCTTTTTTTCAAATAAGTTTGCTATTGTTAGTAATTTCACAATAAACTTGTATAATATTGTATTATTCAACTTTCCCATCACTGGGACAAAACACCTGACAACTGCAACTTAAACGAGAAGTTGATTTTGACTCAGTTTTGGGGAATTCAGTTCATGGCCAGTGGGCTTCCAGACAAAAATTGTATGGGTGCAAGAGCGTGGAGTAGGAAAGCTGCTTATATAATAGTAGCCGGAAAGCAGAGAGTCAGGTGGAACTGGAGACAGAAATACACTCTTCCAGGTCATGTACTCAGTGACCTGCCTCTTCCAATGTAGCCCATCTCCAATAACAAGTCAGTTATGAACTCATCAATGGACTAATCCACTGATAAGTATATGCCCATGGTGCAATCATTGTGCAAACACTTGAGAATTTTAGAGGATATTTTATATGTAAATGATAAAGTTCTGTCCCCAGCTCCTAAAATGCTCATTATGCAAAATGAAGTCCATTTCTAAGAGGCAGCAAAGCCTTAACAATTTCAATATTGCTGAAAAGTCCAAAGTCTCCTCTGAGACTCAAGGCAAACTCTTAGCTGCAAGCCCCTGTAAAAGTCAGAATGAAAGTTAAACATTTCCAACATTCCATGGCACAGGGTAAAAATTCCCATTCCAAAAGAGAACAGGGAATAAAAAGAAATTGTTCCAAAGTAAAAATGAAAACCAGCATGGCAAACGTTAAATCCTGGAGCTGTGTCCCACATCTGGAGAAGGCTGTGGTGAGACATGGACCTCATCAAGCTTGGGCAGCCCTACCCTTCTGGCATTGCATGTTGCAACCACATAGCCTCTCTTCTGGGTTGTTTCTACTCACTGCCTGCTGCCTTCCTTACCAAACATTCCACATTCCTGGAACCTCCAACTTTCTGAGGTCTCCATTGCATTTTCAGCTTCATTGTCATAACCTCATGCACCGTCTTCTCATGGGCACACTGTCTGACCTCTCAGGCCTTCTTCCAAAATCTGAGTGGAAGACTCTAGACCTCACAACCCTCACATTCTATGTGCCCGAAAAACCAGCATCACATAGATGACACAGTCTGCCATCGGTGGGAGCAGTCTCTGGGCTCCCTTTAGCCATGGCTTCAGAGTGGCTGGATGGCTGAACTTAGGACACACTTTCCTGGGCAACCCTGAAGAAGCTGGGCTCTCTGGAGCTCTTCTCAAGGCAAAGGCTTAGATTGTTGGGCCTGTGATAGGTAGGTCTTACTGATTCCTCAGATGTCTTCAAATCATCTTTTCTATTGTTCTAATGCAAAGTACTTGGCTTCCTTTAATACTAACCATTTCCACATCCACACTCACCTTGCACCAACTTTACCGCCATGTCTGTTCTGTCCAAGCTGCACATCATTCAGCTTTTTTTGCTCCTGATTCTCAGTGTAATATGGTGAAAAGAGCTAGCAGTACCTGTGCTGCTGCAGCCTGCATGGTGGGCTGCCTTGAAATCTCCTCTGCCAGATCAATTAGTCCACCATATTTAAATTCAATCACACATAATGGCTTAGATTGTGGGCAAAAGGTAGAGAAATTCTTCACCAATTTCGAACACACATGTCCTCTAGAGCAGTTTCCAATAGACTCCTCATTCCCACCTGAAACCTCATGAACCCAGCCTTTATTATCCACATTCCTAGAAGCATTCTGATCTCTGGTCCCATTCTGGTCCCAACACACCCTTCTGAACTCTGACCAGAATCATCTATTGAACTCTGTTTATAGCAATCTAAGGCTGTATCTCCAAACTTTTCCAAACTCCTCCCACAAACCAGTTCTAAAGGTTCTAACACATCGTCAGGCACAGTCACAACAGTGATCACACTTCTGGTACCAATTTCCTGTATTAGTCAGCTTTCCTGTTACTGAGACACAACATCCAACACCCACAATTTAAAGAGGAACAGTTCAATTCAACTCATAGTTTCAGGAGATTCAGTTCATGGCTGTTAGGCTCCAATGCAGAAACATCATGGAGGAAGGGTGTGGTGGAGCAAACCTGGCTGGGAAGCAGAGCAAGAGAACAGTGCCAGAGAAAAAGGAGTGAGAGACCAGTCGTAGACCTCAACACAACACCTCTGTGACCCACCTAGACACATCCAGGAGCGTACTTTATTAATCTAGCAGGCATTTTTTAATCCAGTGAAGTTGACATGTTAGGTTTGTTTGCTTGTTTTGTGTTTTGTTTTGTTTTGTTTTGTTTTGTTTTGTTTTGTTTTGTTAGAAGGCCTTGCTATGTAGTCCAGGCTGCCTTGAATTCACCATGTAGTCCAGGCTGGCCTTGAACTTATGGTGATCCTCCTGTCTCAGCCTCCCCAGTGCTGGGATTATTGATGCCTGCCACATGTTCAGTTTGGCAACACGATGCTAAAATAGACATGTAACACCACACCTGGCATGACATGTTGGGCTTAATGGTCACAAATACACATGATGTTTTATATGTTGGAGTGTCTGAGTGCAGTTTCCCACTGGAGTTATTAGATTATATATTTATAGCTGGTTTCGTCAAATATTGCCAAATGCCTCCCCACAGGAGTCACACCAGACTGGCTTCCTGTCAGTGATGTGTGAGGGTACCTGTTGTTCCACAGATTTGAGAACACAGGGTTTTAACAGGTTTTAGTTTGTTGTTGTTGTTGTTGTTGTTGTTGTTTTTGTCGGGTGGGTGAGAAATGGTAAGAATGAAATTGAGCATGTAAAGAGACTTAAAGAGTACTTTCATTTTTTTCTGATGAATGTCCGTTTGGCTATTTGTTTCCAGCCATTATTTGGGTTTTGGGTCTTTTCTTTTCAATCTGTGTGTGTGTGTGTGTGTGTGTGTGTGTGTGTGTGTGTGTGTATTGTGTCAGAGATTGAACCCAGGGCTACCATGCTAAGCTACATCTCTAGCTCTTAATTTTTTAAATTGTAAAACAGAGTCTAAGTCACTGAGTTGGGCAGGCTGGGCTCAAATTTACCATTCTCTCTCTTTTTAAAAATATTATTTTATTGGTACATGTTTGCAGTACACACATTTTACAGTCATCTTGGGGAGGTGGTCCAGGTACATAACAAAGCTTGTTTCTTTTTCTAATCCCCGTCCCTCCCTCCTTCGCCTCTAGTTTCCCTTTCTCCCTTTTCATTCTTGTTGTTCACTTTAGTTCATGTTTATCGTTTACAATGTCCATGTTCACTGTGGTTATTAGGAGCTTGTACCTAGCATATCTTCACTCTACCTGTTTTCCCATCCCCTCCCCCTCACCCCTTGGTGCCCTGGACCCTTTCTATCTGCAAGTGATCCATCCCCTTGTCTTGTTCTACCTTCCTTTTATTTGTCTTTTAGTTGTACTTTGCTTTACTAAAGTGAAAGATGCCATATAATATTTAAATTGGTGTGTGATTTATTTCACTCAGCATTATATTTTCTAGGTGCGTCCGTTTTCCCACAAATGTGTCAAATTTGTTCTTCTTTATAGTAGAGTACTATTCCATTATAAACACATATCATGTTTTCTTTATCCAGTCATCTGTTGATGCATGTACAGGTTGCTTCCAGGATTTAGCTAGTATGGACTGTGCTGCTATAAACACTGGTATGCATGTATCATTGCAAGGGAATGTCTTAAGCTCTTTGGGGAAGATGCGTGGAGGGGCGATAGCTGGGTCCTACGGAATTTTTCAACTAGCAAAATCGCATGTCAGATAAACCTCATTGGCTATGACACTGGCATTGTGCAGAGCTGTAATTTTTTATTTTAGTTCTGGAGTAATATGGAACCTTAGCATAGTTTTAATTTGCATCTCCTTAATTTAAATTTACCATTCCCTTGCCTCAGCTTCCTAGAGTGCTGGAATTACAAGACTATGTCACAACACCTGGCTTTTTTCAATTTTCAAGAGACATATACTAGAATAACATTGTCTGTGATATAAATCGTAACTGCTTTTCTGTTTGACATTTGTCCTTCGATTCCTCCTATACACTTTTAATTTTTTCCAAAAGTAGTTTAATAAACTCCACAAAATAATAGAAGAGGATAAAAATAAGATTTCTGCTCTAAAAAAGTCAGCAGAAACTCTTTCCTGAAATGGATTTATAAAATAATATATTTTATGTAAGAGAAACGAATTTATGTCTACAAGGTATTCATATTCATCTAAGAAAATATGTCCCTTTTTAAGCTATCTAGATTAGGGAATATAAAATGATACTTTCTATATTTTTAGATCTCTATTTAAAGTTCTAAATTCAGCTCTTAAAGAGAGAAGCTGATTTGGTTCCCATTCAAAGTAAATCACAATTACAATGGGAAGGTAATTGAGTTTTCATTTTCTGCTGTCTGCATTTAAAAGTGTAGGCCAGAAAGAATTTGGCCATATTTCTGGCCCAAATAATTATGATTATACATGACACACATTCCAACCAATTTTTTGGCTAGGTTCTCTTGGAATTTTGACTTTCTAAGTTCCTTCCATTTCCAAAGCATATTTTACTGTGAGTAGGCAAGGTGGAGGTCAGGTATATGCCTTTAGGATACTCAAAACTAATTAACACAGAAATCTAAAGTTTTCCAGGTTCGCAAAGAAAGACAATGAAACAGAGATCATCTGCTGTTATTTGCCTCAGACTTGAAAAATATTCAGGAACCTCAGTCACTGTGGCCTAAGAAAATAAGCAAAAAACTCACAACCTTATCTGCGTAAATGACTCAGATTCTTAGACTTGATACCAAATTTGCTATTTGCTATTGTAGCTTTAACTCTTTTATTTTACTTGATATAAAATATTCTTATATGGCAAGTGCGAGGTCATGAGTTCGATCCCTGGTACAAAAAAAAATTCCTATACACTTTTAAAACCATCACAAGAAACTCATTTTTCTGTAGTCAAACATATGAGTATTTATACTTTTACTCATAAATTTTGAGATGTAATGTTTTCTCCTCACAATCACAAATGAATTCTATCATATTTCCTCCTAGGATTAGCATGGTTTTAATTTTATATCTAGATCACAGATCCATTTGAAATTTATTGTAGTATATGATATGAAGCATGATTCTAATTCTATATTTATCCATATGGTGTCTAGCTTTCCAAATGTTATGTATTAAAAGTCCATCTTTTTGGTGTGTTTTAAAAATAGCATCTCTTTCATACACTACACGTTCACGCTTACTATTCTGTTCTCTTGGTCTATTACTAAACCAGTATCATGTTTAGCACACAAGATTTATGTTCCATTATCCAACATAGCTACTATACCCTTATTAAACTTCATTTTGAGTTTTCCTAGCTATTTTTGCTTGTGCACTTTTTCAAATGAACTTTAGACTCTTTCTGTCGACATCTAGTCACATCTCCTCCTTCAAAAAACTTGCTATTTTCATTTGGAATGCATTAAATCTTCATGAGTCCGAGTAATAGTTTTGTTCATCTACTTCTATACTTTTCAAGGGTGTTTAAATATTTTCTTAGAAGTCTTTTGGGTTTTTGGTTGCTATTGTAATAGGGCTCTTGTCCTTCACAGCGTGTAATGTGTATTGGCTGTCTTCATTTTGTACTAAAACTTTACATCCTGCCACTTGACTGAATTTTCTTGTCCATATGAGTTTTACCATTGATTTTATTTTGTTTTAGCTCTTCCTTTCCTATTTTTTTCTTTGGTTTTTCTCTGCTACATTCAAAGAATATGAAATAGTAGTGGAATGACTTTTTCTTGATTCTAGCAGAAACAATTCTAGTTATCTTCACATTAAGTAAACTCTGACTTTTATGTTTTTTAAAAATCAGGAATAAGTGTTAAATTTTGTTAAAGGCCGGCCCTTCAGTAACTATAGTCAAATTGCTTTTCTTCTTAGATCTATTGCAATGGAGAATTATATTCACTGACTTGGTAATACCGACCTGTTTGGGAATACACTGCACTTGACCTTGATGTCTCTAATTACCTATTGGCATATTTGTTTATATTTTATTTGGGAGCTTTGTTGGTATTAATTTGTTAATAACTAATAAATGTAATCTTTTTTTGCATTTTAAAAATTTTATTGGTACATTTTAGATATATACAGTAACACTCATCATAAAGAATTTGTACCTGTACATCATATATTTTGCTTGTTTTTTTTGAATTCCCCTCCCTTCCCTTCAACCCCTCTTTCTCTCCTTACTTACAAAAGTTTTATTTCCATTTTTCCTTCTACTTTTTTTCTTGTCCCTCCTTTTGTTTAAACCCTCCCTTCCCTCGTTTCCCTTCTCATTTGAACATTTTTCCCCACTTCCCAAAATTCATTATATATTTTGGTCTTTATTTACACTTCTGGTTTCTCATACCAGGGAAACATGGTGTCTGATTTATTTCGCTTAAGAGTATGGTCTCAAGGTGCATCCATTTAGCTAGAAATGTCTCAAGCTTATCCTTCTTTATGGCAAAGTAATACTTCACTGTACAAAAAAACCACACCTTCTTTATCCATTCATCAGTTGAATGGGCTGTTTCCAAGATTTAGGTATTACAAACTGTGCTGCTATAGACATGGGCGTGCATGTATTCCTGCAGTATGACACTTTTAATTCTTTTGGGAAGACACCAAGAAGGAGAGCAGCTGGGTTGAATGGAACCTCTAGTTTTAGTTTTTGAGGAGTCTCCACAATGATTTCCACAGTGGTTGCACCAGTCTATACGTCCACCAACAGTGGAGAAGGGTTCCTCTTTCCCCATAGCCCCTCTGGCATTTGTTTTTGCTTGATTTCTTGATAATAGCCACTCTTTCTGAGGTGAGGTGGAATCTCAGTGTTGTTTTAATTTGCATCACTTGAATGACCAGTGATGTTGAACACACTTACTTGCTGTTTGTATTTCTTCATCTGAGAAGTGTCTATTCATTTCAGATGCCCATTTTTAGATTGGGTCTTTAAATTTTTTTTTTTTTTGGTACTGGAATTGAACTCAGGACCTTGCACTTGACAGGGAGGTGCTGTGCCTTGGGTCTTTAAATTTGTGGGTCTGATTTTTTTTATATATATTCTGGATTTTCTCTTTATATATTCTAGATAATAACCCTTTGTCTGAGGAACAACTGGCAAGATTTTTTTTTCTTTTTTTGCAGCACCAGGGATAGAACTCATGACCTTGCGCTTGCCAGGCAGGTGCTTAGGCCACTGAGCTAAATCCCCAGCCCTTGCCTTTTTGAAATAGGGTCTCACTATGCCATTCAGACTGACCTTGAGCTCACTTTGTAGCTCAGGCTGGTCTCGAAGTCACAACGACTCTCCTGTCTCAGCCTCTGGAGTGCTGGGATTACAGGCATGTGCCACCACACCCGGCTGCAAGATTTTTTTTTTCCCACAAAATTTTTATGGAAAGCTAACCAAAACAGGTGTGAAGCAATTGGGGCCATTTTTGCACACAACCTCAGTTTTTCTTACCCACAATTCTTTACATCATTCTCACATGTAAAATAAGCAATCCCACCCCCAGAGACTTCTAAAATCTGAAACATGCTATGCATCAGGCTTGAAACTAAAGATTTCATATCCTTCATAAGGTTTGGCTGTTGCTACCCATGATCCAGATACAGGAGCTGAAATTCAAGTAGCTGCCCTCTACATATCTAGAATAAGTGAGTGAAACAGGGCCAGGTAATTGCAAAAGCATTCTCATTTGAAAAAGGTAGAAATGGAAGGCACATAGCAGTTATTTGCCCACAGCAATCCCAAAATCCCACTGGGAAAGTGATGCTAGATCTGGAGAAGAGTAGTGTTCTGCACACAGACTCCAGTTCTGTGTCCTACGTGTATTAGGGTATCCACTGCTACATAACAACATTAGCACAGATTTAGTGACTTCAAAGCACAGCCATTTATTACGCATTTCTATGGGCGAAGAGTCTAGGCATGGCTTCGCTGGGCCCGCTGCTTCAGAATCTTGCAAACCAGCAGCCAAGGCACTGGCCAGAGAGGGGGGGTCTCATCTGAGGCGTGACTGGGCAGGGATCCTCGTGCAGGCGCCACGTGGTTGTTGGCAGGATTCAGTCGCTCATGGGTTATTGGATGACAGCCTCAGTTCTTTGATAGAAATTGGCAAGAAGCTGCCTTCACCTCCTTACCACGTGGGTCTTTCTGTAGGGCAACTCGCTTCATCAAAACCAGAAAGCAGGTTATTATAGTCTGCTAAGAAGATGGAAGTTAAAACATTCTATATCTGAACTCCAAAAGTGATGTCCTTCTACCTTCGCCGTATCCAATTAGAAGAAAGTCACAGGAGGAGACTGTATAAAGCTGTGAGCACCATAAGGCAGGGGTCACTGCAAGGCGCATTAGTTTGTCCACCACACTGAATGCGGCACCCCAGTCCACTGTTTTCCTTGGCTCTTGGTTTCACCCTCTTGCATCTCCACATTTGTTGCCCTCCCAGAGCACTTCTAAAGAGGGCACCAAAAATGTTTTGTTTTTTTTAGTACTTGGCATTGAACCCAGGGTCTTTGTATCTACATCCCCAGCACCATGCATTTCCCCACCCCTTTTATTTTGAATTCTGAGACAGTGTCTAAGTTGTTAGCTTACCTGGACTAGTCTTGAACTAGTCTCGAGATCCTCCTTCCTCCAACTCTCAGAATGCTAGGGTGACAGGCATGTACTCATGGACCACCACACCTGGAAAAATATGCCTGCTGAGTGCCTTTCCCAGCCTGCTTCCTGCCCATAGAAAGTCAGGGGCCCACAGCCTTTTATATTTAGTCCCTTGAAATCCAAATTAATACCACTTGCATTAGTATAGCTCTCTAAAGGTTTGTGGTTTTTAATGTCCATTCTATGTATCAAAAGTTACATCCACGATTATTGAGCTTTTTCTCCCGAGCCTTAATCTCTGATACCTTAGCTGTGTCACACAGCTGTGGGACAACAATCTTATGATCCCTAAAAGGCATTTTAACCTTTTGGAGGTTATAGGAAACAGGAACAGGAGGCATCGCTCAGTGGTAGAGCATGTGTTCAGCAAGCATGAGGTCCTAGATTCAACCTTCAGCACTAAAACCAAACACAACCAACCAAATAACAGGTCATAGGAAAGCATCTTGGAGCCCTTGATCTTATTTTTACTTAAAGCCAGGTCTTCATTGGATAATCTTATACAATTTAAAGGGTGAGAATATTGTATTTCCATCCAGAACCTTTATATTTCCTTAAATTCTACTTGAAATCTGACTACTTGTTTTCTGAGTAATAGCCAGCTGACATTTTCAAAATTCTGCCTAGAAATCTCTTTCCTGAAGGCCAAACGTTCATTAGATGCATTTGCCTTCTTCCAAATAACCTCAGGAGGTAATATGGGTATCATTTTTTTCCAGTTTCCCGCAGTTTTTCAATGTCCTGTGATAGTTTTTTTCACCAGTCTCCATCCACATCCCAGTTCCAGGATCATGTTTTAGGTTTTTCTTTTGGCACAAATTTCCGTGTAAGTTATCTATTACTGCATAATAAATCACTTCAGCCTAATACTGTAAAACAGTATTTATTTAGGTCATGATGAGGCTGGTGGCTTAGGCTGGACTCAGCTGGATGGAACAGTCCTGATCTCTTGGGCTCGTCCACATGTTTGGGACAGTCAGCTACAGTGTGCTTTGCCCTGGAAGACTTTGCTCAAGCACATACTTTCTTGTCTCCCCTAACCCACTCCCCGCCCCGAACCCTTCAGTGCTAGGGATGAAGTCCAGGACCTTCTACATGTCCAGGTACAGGCACAAAATTTTTCTGAAAAAAGTAGTGAGCAATCGGCCGGGCGTGGTGGCTCACGCCTCAATCCCAGCACTCGGGAGGCTGAGACAGGCGGATCATTGTGAGTTCGAGACCAGCCTGGGCTACAAAGTGAGCTCAAGGCCAGCCTGAATGGCATAGTGAGACCCTGTCTCAAAAACAGGGCTGAGGATCTAGCTCAGCAGTCTAAGCGCCTGCCCAGCAAGCGCAAGGTCGTGAGTTCAATCCCCGGTGCCGCAAAAAAAAAAAGTAGTGAGCAAAGTGAGAATGATCCTAATTGTGTGCTGTGTTGTTGTGTTTGTTTTGCAGTATTGAGGACTGAACTCAGTGCCTTTGCATGGAGCTACACCAAGCCCTTTTTATTTTTTTGATAGGGTCTAAGTCCTTAAAGTTTCCAGGTTAGGCTCAACATTCAACTCCCACCTCAGTCTCCAGAGTGCAAGGATTACAGGTGTGTTGCCACACCCAGATCATAAGTACTTTTCTAGTCCCTGTTCACATCACATTTTTGACAAACTTGTTGGCCAAAGCAAGCCACAAGGCAGTGCCCAGGGTGGGATGAACAATAAAAACCCATGGTGAGGCCTGTGCACAAGCAAAGACTTGGGATACCCTTTTGCAACCTACCACAGGGCTCAAGGTTTCATTTGCTTCATAAAAATCACCTGAAGTAATTCTTCCTCTCCAGTGTCCTAGAATAGATTACATAGTACTGGGATTAACTGGTCTGTGAAGATTAGGCAGAATTTCCCACCTAACCTGGTGCCTTTCTGACAGGACGGCTCTTTGATAATCTTTTTTATTTCCTTTATGAAAATTAGTCTATCTAAATTTTCTATTGGAATTGCTTTAGTAAACTGCATTTTCCTTGGTCATTGTCCATTTCATCTAAGTTTTTAAATTTATTTGCACAGAATTGTGCACAATCATCCTTAAAATTAAAATTTTTTTGTTTCAGCATTTTCAGTAATTTTTTCTGGGGCTTTCTGCTTTCTCCACTTACTTAAATTATCTAGTAGTTTGTCCATTTTAATTTTTTTCAAATGATCAAAACACTATTCATTTTATTCTATTTTTCCAGCTTGGTAACTTTTCTCTCATTGCTGAGACAAAATACTGATACCCAGAATGAAAGAAGGAAAAGTTTATTTAGCTTACAGTTTTTGGAGGCTTCAGTCCATACTCAGCTGGCTCCAAGGCAGGGTGGCGTGGCTAACTGTTCATGGCAGCCACAAGTGACAAGAGTGAAAAGAGTGAAAGGGAAAAGCACACCTTCTTTCCTCCCTTACATTGTGTGCTGGCTCCTAGCCCC
>RJWT010031367.1:0-14402 GCA_004365215.1 Cuniculus paca | reverse complement strand
GAAGTACTTCCTGTGTGGTTTGCGTTTTGTTCATGAACTCTTTGCCTTACCCCTATGTCTTCAAGATTTCTGCTTACCTTGTCTTCCAGTATATTTAGTGTTTCTGTTTTAATATTTAGATCTTTGATCCATTTTGACTTTAGTTTAGTTCACGGTGATAGACTTGGGTCTAGATTCAGTCCTTGGCATGTGGAAAGCCAATTTTTCCAGCACCATTTATTAAAGAGGCTTTCTTCCAGTGAGCATGTTTAGCCCCTTTGTCAAATATAAGGTGACTGAGTGTCTGTGTAGTTGTGTTTGCGTCTTCTAATCTGTTCCATTGATCCTCGGGTCCGTTTTTTTGCCAGTACCATGATGATTTTATCACTGTTGCTTTGTAGTATAACTTTAAGTCAGGGATTGAGATGCCTCCTGCTTTACTTTTGTTGCCCAGGATTGCCTTTGCTATTCTAGGTCTCTTCTGTTTCCAAATGAATTTTAGGAATGTTTTCTCTAGATCTGTAAGGTATGTTAATGGTATTTTAATAGGAATTGCATTAAATCTGTATAACAGTTTTGGGAGTATGGCCATTTTCACAATGTTGCTTCTTCCTAACCAAGAGCAAGGGATATCTTTCCATTTTCTGATATTTGCTTCAATCTCCTTTTAAAAAGTACTATAGTTTTCAATGTATAGGTCTTTTACATCCTTTGTTAGGTTGATTCCTAAGTATTTCATTTTTTTGGATGCTATTGTGAAAGGTGTTATTTCCATGATTTCTCTCTTAGTGAGTTTGTTGTTTGTGTACAGGAACGCTATTGATTTTTGAGTGTTGACTTTGCATCCTGCTACACTGCTGAATTTGCTTATTAACTCTAGTAGTCTTTTGATGGAGTTTTTGGGATCTTCTATGTAGAGTATCATGTCATCGGCAAATAGTGATAATTTAACTTCTTCCTTTCCTATCCTTATTCCTTTTATTTGTCTGTGTTGTCTTATTGCTCTGGCTAATGTTACCAGAACTATATTGAATAGGAATGGTGATAGTGGACATCCTTGTCTTGTTCCTGTTTTTAGAATGAATGCTTTCAGTTTTCGTCTGTTCAGTATAATGTTGGCTGTTGGTTTGTCATAGATGGCTTTTATTAGATTGAGGTAAATGCCATCTATTCCAAGTTTCTGTAGGATTTTTATCATGAACAAGTGTTGAACTTATCAAAAGATTTTTCTGCATCCATTGAGATGATCATCTGATTTTTGTCTTTGGCTCTGTTGATGTGGTGTATTACATTTATTGATTTACATATGTTAAAGCATCCCTGCATTCCTGGGATAAATCCCACTTGGTCATGATGTATCATCTTCTTGATGATGTGTTGCATTCTATTTGCCAGTATTTTATTGAGAATCTTTGCATCAATGTTTATTAGGGAGATTGGCCTATAGTTTTCCTTTTTAGTTGGGTCTTTCTCTGGTTTTGGTATCAGAGTAATACTTGACTCCAGGAATAAGTTAGGGAGAATTGCTTCCCTTTCAATTTCATTGAAGAGTTTGAGGAGTATTGGCATTAAATCTTCTCTAAATTTCTTGTATAATTCAGCTGTGACTCCATCAGGACCTGGGCTTTTCTTTGTAGGTAAGTTTTTAATCACATTTTCAATTTCAGTAGCTGATACTGGGTTATTCAAAATTGTTATATCTTCTTGGTTCAGCTTTGACAATTCATATGTTTCTAGAAATTTGTCCATTTCCTCTGTGTTTTCCACCCTATATGAGTAAAGATTTTTCTTTTTTTTTGGTACCGTGGATTGAACTCATGACCTTGCACTTGCCAGGCAGGAGCTTAGGCCACTGAGCTAAATCCCTGGCCTGAGTAAAGATTTTCAGAGTAGGTATTCATGATCTTCTGAATTTCCATGGGATCTGTAGTAACTTCACCCTTTTCATTCCTTGTTGCACGAATTTGAGTTTTTTCTTTTTTTTTCTTGATAAAGTTGGCTAGAGGTTTATCAATTTTATTTTTTTCAAAGAACCAACTCTTTGATTTGTTAATTCTTTGTATTGTTTTCTTAGTCTCAATTGCATTAATTTCTGCTCTCATCTTTATAATTTCTTCTCTTCTATGAGCTTTGGGCTTGACTTGCTCTTCTTTTTCCAGAAACTTGAGGTGTAGCATTGGGTTGTTTATTTGTGCTCGTTCTGTTTTTCTGATGTGGTAATTCATTGCTATATATTTCCCTCTTAGTACCACTTCATTGTGTCCCACAAGTTTCAGTATGTTGTATCTTAATTTTCATTGAATTTTAAGTATTGTTTAATTTCTTCTTTAATTTCATCAGTCACCCATTGGTTGTTTGAGAGATTATTTAATTTCCATGTGTTTATGTGGGTTTTGCAGGGATTTTTGCCATTAATCTCCAGTTTCAGTGCACTATGATCAGATAATATGCATGGGATAATTTCAGTCCCTTTGCATTTATGTAAGCATGTTCTATGGGCTAATATATGGTCTATATGTCCCATGTGCAGCTGAGAAGAATGTGTATTCTGATGATGTTGGGTGGAACACTTTGTAAATGTTTACTAGTTCCATTTGTTCACAGGTTTGATTCAGTTCTATTATTTCTTTGCTGACTTTTTGTCTAGTTGATCTATCTCTTTGTGACAATGGAGTATTAAGGTCCCCTGTTACAATTGTGTTATTACTTATCTGGTTTTTCATGTCTATTAGTGTTTGTCTTACATAGTTGGGTGCTTCTGTATTTGGTGCATATATATTTATGATTGTTAGTTCTTCCTCTTGAATTTGTCCCTTAACAAGTATGAAATGACCTTCTTTATCTCTTTTGATCATTTTTGGTTTGAAGTTCACATTGTTTGCAAACAGAATAGCTACCCCTGCTTTTTTTGGGTTCCTGTCACATGGAATATTGTTTTCCATCCTTTGATTTTTAGTCTATGAGTTTCCGTTTGAGTCAGGTGTGTTTCTTATATACAGCATATTGTTGGATTCTGTTTCTTGTTCCATTCTGTCAACCTATTTCTTTTAATTGGTGAATTAAGGCCATTTACATTGATGGATATAACTGATATGTACTGGTTTAACTTTGTCATGTTATTTTCCTGTTGTGGGTTTTCTGCTTTTCCCCTCTTGCTTAATTGCTTGCCTTGCCTGGTGGTTTCTTTCTGTTGTTGTTCCAGGAATTGTAGTCATTTTTGTCTCTCTCTAGTATGTCTTTTAGTATTCTTTCTAGGGTTGGTTTGGTAGACATGAATTTCTTTAGTTGTTCTTTGTTGTGGAAGTGCCTTATTTCTACATCTATTTTGAAAGAAAGTTTTGCAGGGTACATCAATCTGGATTGAAGGTTGTTTTCTTTTAGGGCTTGAAATATTTCACTCCAAGCTCATCTTAACTTGAGGGTTTGTGCTGAAAAGTCTGCCGTGATTCTAATGGGCTTTCCTTGATAGGTGAGTTGTGCCTTTTCTCTAACAGCTTTTAGTATTCTGTTTTTATGCTGAAATTCTGAGGTCTTAATTATTATATGTCTGGGTGTAGATTTATTTTGGTTATGACTGTTTGGCATTCTATATGCCTCACTTATCTGCATATCCAATTCTTATCCATGTTTGGGAAATTTTCCACTGTTACTTCTGTGAATAGTTTTTTTATTTTCTTTGTATTGACTCCTGCATTTTCATTGATGCCTATCAGTCTTATATAGCTTCTCTTTGCATCATATTGACACTGTCGAATTATTATTTCCTGTTCCCTTGTTATTTTTAAAAGTTCTTTCCTTTCATGATCACTAGCTGTGATCCTGTCTTCAAGGTCTGAAGTCTATCCTCAGCTTCATTCAAATGGTTTCACCAGCTTTCAATGGAATTTTTTATTTCCTGGTATCTCTTTGAATTTGTTTCATGCATTCTATTTCTTTCCTAAATTGTTCATTTAAGGTTTCCATCATTTTCTCATGTTCCTGTACATTTTTATCTATGTCTTCTCTAGCTATTGCTAAAGCAATTCCTTTATGAAAGTTGTCATTTCTTTCTTTACCTGAGAGATGATTTCTAATCTGATTTCCTCTATAGCTTCATGGATTTGTTTCTTTATTTCACTTGCTATCTTTTCAGAAATTTCAGGTGTGTGACTTATAATGTCCTCTATTTCAATGTCTCCTGTACTTGTTCCTGGTGGACTGGACATTTGAGATAGCATTTTGCTTTTTTGTTTTGTCATTTTTCACTACTTGGGTTAGTATTTAGGTCTTTTCAATCCCACTAGTCTCAACTGATCGTCATTTGTGACTTAGGGTTCTACTGTATGGGTGATGTTTGTCCAGTTGCTGGGTCCCACAGTGAAGGGGAGCAGCCTGTCATCTGAGTTCCTCCTGCAGGGCCTGTTTGGTGAAGCCTATATTCTTCCTAGGCTGACTAGCCTAGGAGTATTGATGTAAGCCAACCCTTAGCCCCTGTTGTTACTGCAGCCTTAGGGTATTCCAGGCCACCAGATCTACCTGGCTATAATGTACGCCTCAACTGGGATCCTACTATGTCACTGGGGGTCTCCTAGGCTTTTTCAAGTTCTCCTGGGATGGGAGAGGCCTTGATGATGCTCTCTTCAACCCACCCGATGTTCTTTATATTGTAGAAGGACTCACCCACACTCTTGCCAGGTTCACCAAGGTCCTATAGCTGGAGGGGAAGGTTTGTTGCTGCTCCTGTGCCTGCAGAGGTCCTCTGTGTGGGTGAGGGGTTATTGAGGTTTCCACTAGCCCACCAGGGTTCTGGAGGTGGTAAAAAGGGTTGCTGATGGTCCCTGGGCTGCTGAGGTCTCCAGGGTGAAGGGGGGAAATGCAGCCGGCGATCCCACAGGCTGAGGTCTCTGGGGTGAGGGCAATTATTTCTTTTTTGAAAATTTAATATGTAAGCCTTGTCATTAGACATGTCCAGGAACATGAAGAGAGATTACGCCGAGCCTTTAGATGTGCTTAAAGACATTTTTTTTTGCCATAGTTAACTTAATAAACTTGATGAATGTGATAAAATAGCTTCAGAGAAGCTTAGGAAATTATCTTCAGTCAAGATAAATTTGTGATACTTAATGATTTTGACTAATTAGTGAAAATTTTTATTTTTAGAATAAATCAGGCAAATTGATGTTCATGCCTTTCCAAACTGTTTATTTACAAAATAAAAAACCTGTAGATTATATAAGAAATTTGTTAGCCATAACACTGTATGTACATGAGAGATACAATAATGCTGTGATAACAGGGACCATATCTTTTAAAGGTCGCCTGTAGCTTCTAAAACAAAATGGACAATTAAGCAAATATTAAATACCTCATTTAGAACATATAAGTTAAACAGTTTACGAGTGTATGTCATTTGGAAAAGAGATTATTTTACAGTTTAGTACTACTCTCTTCAGAATTTGTTTTGAATTTTCTAATGGGGCTTGGAATCTTTATGTAAAATTTTTGTCTGTTTAGTGTTTTAACCCAGAAAAATTTAGGGTTGTGAAAAGTCTTTCTGATAGTTGAGCTCAATTCTGCTCCTTGAGCTTCTAGGGCTTTTCTTTCAGAGGATGCATCTAATGAAGCAAATAGAGTAAGAAGTAGTTTATCATAGATGAGAAGCACTAACCAGTAATATGGGCTCTGTAGGTCATATTTATATGGGTAAAATAAAATGTGCAATTTCCAAACACATTTACTAAGAAAGTTGAGGTGTTGTGTTGCGGTTCCTCCTTGGTGCAGGAAAATACATAAAGGTCATTGAGGACAATACTGTGAGTATTCAGAATTTAATGATGCCCTCAGCTGGCTAAATGAAGGATTGCATTTAAAATGAGTAGATGCTTTTTTTTTTTTTTGTTTTGTTTTGTTTTTCTTTTTGAGACAGTGTCTAGCTATGTATGTAGTTCAGGCTGGCCTTGAACTCACTATGTGGCCTCAGGCTGGCCTCGAGTTTGCAGGGATCCTCCTGCCTCAGCCTCCTGAATGGTGGTATTACAGGTCTGCATCACTGTGTTTGCCTACAAATGAATGGCTTTTTAAAAATAGGACTAATTGCTGTATTAATTATCAAACAATTGAGCAGTGCAAAGTACTGTGAAATAAATAGGAAAAATAAAAATGTGAAGAGGTAAGCCACTGTATTTCAGAAGGAAGTTGATAAGGAAATACAGTTGGAATCTCCTAATATTTTAATCTATTTTTTAAACCTTGGAAGTAGGCCATAGGGAGGAAATATATTAGGGGGAAAATGGGTATATCTCTTGCTACTATTCCACAAAACAATTCTGATTAACCTAAAATATTTAAGTTGTCTTTATTGATTATTCTTAAATTATTACTGTAAGAACTATTGGCATACATCTAAAGATGGGACAAGAACTGCTTTTCTCTGGGTGCCCAATTTAATTTCTGTTAAAAACTAACTGCAAGCTGGGCATGGTGGCTCACTCCTGTAATCCCAGCACTTTGGGTGGCTGAGGCAAGATTGTCATGAAGTCAAGGCTGATTTGGGCTACTTGGTGAGTTCAAGGACAGCCTTAACTGCATAGCAAGATCCTGTCTCAAAAAACAAACAAACAAACAAACAAACACTCCCCAAAATAAGAATAAAAACAAAAACAAATTGTAGTGTGCTCAAGTAATTTAGAAGGCTGGTAGTTTTAGGGAAATAGCCTGCTTCAAAAGTTTTATTTTTACTTGTACAGGTTCTCAAAGGCATTTTGGAATTTAGGGTCTTTGGGGTACATGCAAGTCATGTTGAAAAGTTGATCCTTGATAATTTTTCATTCTTTCCTTACAGTTTCGAAAAACAGAATTTCATGTCTGATTCTGCTGTTTGATGTTGCCTTTCCCCAGCGTGTCACTTTAAGAGCACCCATCCCCCCTTCTTGCTTGAGCCATTGTGTCCTGTCAGTCATCCTGAAATACACTAGGGTGCTTGTCAGGCTGTTTGCTCACAGATGCATCATAAGCCAAATTGTGAGCTGTAATAGTGGCCCTGAATTTCTAACACAAGAAATTGCTTAGACAGTTGGTTTAGTATCTGTGTATGGGCAATACTCTGTCCTGCAGTAGGTGAGTGAAGTATCAAACTTTTTAAAATCAAACTTTGGTATAAGGCAAATCCTAATAATTACAAATTATCTCTTGTTGGTTAGATAACTTTGGGGGAAACGAAGGGACATTATTTCTGTAAAATGGGATGAATAGAAACTTTGTCGTGCACTTACTACTTTTATAACTAATTTTCTTTATTGTAACAGTAAACACTCGTCTACTTTATGAAAACTCAATTTTAAATATCTACTTTTCTGAGTAGATAAACAGACATTTCAGATTTAGATAAAGATGTGATTCTCAAACACATTTTTTTTTCTTTCACAACAACTCAGGCTGACTCAGTTGAGCAGAGGCTCAAGTCTGCTACGCAGAGTGTTTGTTAACGGCTTTAAAAATAGCACTAAAACAAATTCTCAAGTGCCAATGCCCAAGCTATAGTAGTCTAACTTCAGAGCCTTGAAAAATTCCTGGTGTATAGTTGAGCTATTATTTGAGTGTCTGTGTACAAGGCACCAAAAACTTTACGTTCTTTCAACATGAAAGTTGAGCAGATTCTTTACTTGTGCAAACAGTTTAATTTTTATTATGGATCTCTAAATTTAAATTGTGCATGGGTGTTGTCTGTATTTTTGTGTGAAGTCTTAAATATTTTGAAAGGGAAAATTGATAAAGCAAAAAAGGGAGGACTTCTGGATTTTGATATTTGTATGTTCAATATGGTAGGGAACACTTTTAAGATGCCACTAAGAGTTAAAGTTTTAAAACTTTAGGAAAAATAAGAAGAGATTGCTTTTCCAGATACATTTAATGATTATTTATTTATTCCTTGCCTTGTTTGAGAAAGGACTTAAGGTGATTTATAAGCTACGTGAAATTCAAGAGAGGATAAATTAAATATGGAGTGAAAGAAAAAAGAAGTGTGATGTTGTAAAACAGCCAAAAATAAGATCAAGGAAAATTCTGAACTCTTGTTTCTCAATACTGATATATTACGAACTGATGGAAAAGAAAACATAGGGTTACAGAAATCTTGTTGTGGATTTCATGCAAACCAGCCGCCTCTCTGGCCTGGGTGGCAGCTTGGAGCAAGGAGATTGTGTTGAGTAGTGAAGAGTAGTAAGTATGCTTTACCCATCAGCTTGGGTTTGGTGGAAAAAGGTGGAGAAATACTGCCCTTTTAAGTCATTCACAGCTTTACATGGACATAAATGTGGCTCCAAGTTTCTAGAAGCTGAAAAAAATTGATCTGTTACTCAATTCAGAAGGAGCATTAAAGAGGCTTTTTCTTTTTTGGTAACAACTAGATGTTATCTAAGTAAATTCAAATATCTATATATTAGAATAAATATGATCAAGCCAATCTTTAAAATAAAATTTATTTAGCAATTTTGTAAGAATTTTTACATGAAATTCTAGTATTTTTTCCCTAATAGATTGTTGCGAGATTAGCTACTTTCCTTCTTTTTACTCTTTCAATTTAACAGTGCATTTAACTTGAATATCAGGTCTGTTAGGTCAAAATTAACTTGACCAACATAATTGGGAACAAAGTTACTGGGTAGAAGAAGAAATTCAGAGATGGGACTTTGTAATATGCTTTGATTTTTCAAATACAAAACACCTACTGTGTTGAAGCCTGTGGGTGCTGTGCCTTTTCTCATACATGCTAAATCTGGCCTGTGTAAGTGAATGAATGAGCTTAGAAACACACTGATGTCACACACATAGTACAGTACTGAGAAAAAGACAGGAGGGTAGCAGATAAAATTTTGCTAAGGATTTTCAGGTGTGAACATGATGACTCAGGGGCAATCATTTGATTCTTTTTAAATTCCATTGTTAAAAATGAGATCAATGAATGATTTTTTTTGTTGTTTAAAAGTAGTACAATGACAAATGCTCAAAATTTTTGTTTTTTTGTTTTTGTACTATAAATCTTATGTGAATTGACTTAGAGTTTTTGTTAGAGAATATAAGTCAAGTGGATAAAACATCATTTATTGTGTATATGGGATGACACTGAGGGAAACCTGAGCACACAGAAAGCAAATATTACTGAGAAATTAAAATCAATCTTAGGTGCCAAATGAATTAAGTCACGAACTAGGGGGACCAAGATTCTCAAGAAGACCTAAATAACTTAAAAAGCATTGGCTCAGAGAATCTGAGATCTATTCAAAGAGCTTATAGAGCCATTGGATGTCAGAACATTTATAATTATACAGTGAATGAAATAACCTAGAAATATTTTCTGTGTCAGAAAATGACGGGGCAAATGAAAAGAAAAATGGTTCTGTTTAGGGACTGCTGGACAGGCAGTTCTGTTAGGGCCTCATGCACAGAAGGCAAGTGTCAACTACTGAGCTACATACCGCTGAGCCAGAAAAGGGCTTTTTTTATTTTTTATTTTTTTGGTACCAGAGATCGAACTCACGACCTCAACTTTCCAGGCAGGCGCTGTGCCACTGAGCTATATCCTTGGCCCCAGAAAAGATTTTTTAAAAGTCAAATTTATTGAGAAATAACTCATATATGTTAACTTTGCCATTTTAAAGTTTACAATTTGATGAGTTTGGCAATTGCATATAATTATATAACTACCACCACTGTCACAGTAGAATATCTTTATCACCCTAAAACTTTCTTTGGGTCCTTCCTTTGCAGTTGACCTACTTCATCAGCTTTGACTATTATGAATAAGGCCATTATGGATATTTTATACAGGTCTTTAATGTGGACTTACACTTTTATTTCTCTTGGGTAAATAAAGAGTGTACTTGCTGGGTCATAGGGTGAATATTGTTTATTAGTTTTTCTCCTTGTGGATCATGCTTTTGGTATTGCATCTAAGAAACCTTGCATATGTATATATGTGTATAACCCAAGGTTACAAAGATTTTCTTTTCTTTTTCTGTTTTGGAAGTTTAGTAGCCTTAGATTTAGATCTTACCTTTGGCTATATGATTCATTTCAAATAAGTTTTTCTACCTGATGTGAAGAAAAGGCCTTGCATGGTTCCTGGTTTTTTTTTTTTTTGTACCAGGGATCAAACTCACAACCTCATGCTTGCCAGGCAGGTGCTTTTGCCGCTGAGTTAAATCCCGGGCCATAATTCCTGTTTTACACATGTGTCCATTAGTCTGGTGCCATTTGTTGAAAAGACCATTTTCTCTTCATTAAATTTCCTTGGCACCTTTAATGAGTATGAGTCGTTTGTATTAATGTTATACTAATAGAGAGGACTTAAAAATATATTACCATTGTTTTAGCCATTAAAATTATCAGTAACTCTTGCCAGGTGTGGTGGCTCATGCCTGTAATCCCAGCACTTGGGAGGCTGAGACAGGAGGATCGCTGTGAGTTCGAGACCAGCCTGGGCTACAAAGTGAGCTCAAAGCCAGTCTGAACGGCATAGTGAGACTCTGTCTCAAGAAGATGAGGGCTGGGGATCTAGCTCAGTAGCCTAAGCGCCTGCCTGGCAAGCATGAGGTCACGATGCTATCCCCGGTGCCGCAAAACAAACAAATAACATTATCAGTAACTCCTAACATAAAGTCTTTGCTCAACTTTCAGAGTTTAATAATGTCTTTTATAGTTGGATTTTGAAACCAGAATCCAAAATCCATACATTTTATGTGCTTGTTTTGATTTATAATAATTTCCCTGCCTCAAGTTACTTGTTTTGTATTTCACATATTTGGGATTTGGATGATTGCTTCCTTTCATGTCATGTAACATATTCTTCTTTTCAATAAACTGATAATTAGATATAAACAAGGTTCAGTTATATTTAAGTTTCATTATATTTAGGTTCCATTCTTTTGGCAACAATTCTTCAGTCATGTGATGTACTTGCATTGCATCCTATAAACAAATGTAAGGTCTGGGTAGTGATGATTAGTGATGCTAATATTGATCAGTAGTGATGCTAAGATTGATCAGTCCCTATAAACGTTATCATTGCAATTCCTGGTTAATCACTCACTTAATAATTTTAGCCTGCATTCATGATCATTGTTTAGATCTTATATTAGGGGTTGGAGACAGTGATTTTTATCACTCTATAATTTTTAAATTAGTTTTATGTTTTGAATTATTATACAAAGAAGAACTCTTCCACTTTTTGTTATTGCATTATCCTATAGAATAATTCATATCAGGAAATCAGGTAGGTACTCAGTTATTTTCCATTATTTAACTATTTTCAGAAAATACAACAGTGTCCCTGACAAATCTGAAAGGTGACCAATGAATTTTTGTTTTTTCAACCAGTTTTAATATATTAGCTATGCTATGGTCTGTTATAATCTCCATTCTTTTTGATATTCAAAATTTCCCAGCTAGTAATTTGTTGGCTTCTGAGCTTTTGACAAAAACCCCAGTGGGTTTTGCTTTGTAGCACAAGATGTTCCAGGTTCATTTTGTACATTTTGTATTCCAGACATGAAACTAGCATTTTCTCTTAAAAGCCTAGTTGCTTTTATTGAGAAAAAAAAACTGAGGAAACACAATCTATGCACATGGGTTGTCATTGCAACCCCTTCCCAATTTTTTTTGGTAGAGCTAAGTAGTTTTTAGAAAGAGGAAAAAATATTTAATGAGCATACACTGACATTTCCAATTAAATATAGGATTATAAGTTTTTTTTTTTGATTTTTGTATTTGTATCTCTTTTTTCCTTATCCTGAATATCTTGTTTCCTAATAGCATGAATATAGTTATGTGTGTATGTGTTTGCATAGACACAAATATGTATAGATACACACATATAAATCATGAAAATAC
This sequence comes from Cuniculus paca, assembly GCA_004365215.1. Taxonomy (NCBI): domain Eukaryota; kingdom Metazoa; phylum Chordata; class Mammalia; order Rodentia; family Cuniculidae; genus Cuniculus; species Cuniculus paca. The sequence goes on along the minus strand of RJWT010031367.1, from coordinate 2,558 downwards.
TAAATGCAATTTAAGGTAACCTTAATGTTCTTTTTGTCCCAGAGGATATTCCTCTAGATATTAGAGTAAAAATGACATGTTTTGATGTCATTTAAATTATTCATTTCTTATTAAAAAGCTTTTGCACAGCAAAAGAAATAAAAAAGTGAAAAGGCAACCCACAGAGTGGGAAAAAATTTAGCCAATTGTTGCTCAAAGGACTTCTGTCTAGAACATATAAAGAATTGAAAAAAATCAGATCCTTCAAATTCAAAGACCTAGTCCAAAAATGGGCACCTGAGATGGATACACACTTCTCAGATGAGGAAATACAAATGCAAATAAATATATGAAAAAGTGTTCAGGACTATTGGTCATTCGAGAAATGCAAATTAAAACAACACTGAGATTCCATCTCACTCCAGAAAGCATGGCTATCACCAAGATATCAACCAATAACAAATGCCAGAGGGTTTATGGGGAAAAAAGAACCCTTTTCCACTGTTGGTGGGAATGTAGACAGGTACAACCACTGTGGAAATCAGCATGAAGATTCCTCAAAAAACTAGGATCAGCAGTCTCATTTGACCCAGCTATTCCCCTTCTGCGTGTCTTCCCAGAAGAATTAAAAACATCATTGTCTTGGTTACTTTTTTCTCATTGTTGAGACAAAATACCTGATGCCCAAAGTGAAGGAAGGAGAGGTTTATTTCTTACAGTTTTAGGGGTTGCAGTTCATACTCAGCTGGTTCCAAGGCAGGGTGGTGTGGCTGAGGGGCAGCCATTCATGGTGGCTGCAAGCGGCAAGAGTGAACCATGCAAAAGAGCAAAAAACACGCTTCCATCTTGACCTGACATTGTATGTCGGCTTCACCCCTGGGTGGGTGCAGAACTCACAATGCCAATCCCAGCACTACAAAATGAATCAATCATAAATATTAGATTCAGCCACTTCCATGACTATATGAGGCTTGATGGGCCATCTATATACAAACCATAACATTCCACCCCTGGCCCCCCCAAAGACTCATGTACATCCCTTATACAAAAGACATTTAGTCCATCTCCACGAGTTGTCAAAGTCCTAACAGTTTCAGCGTAGCTGAAAAGCCCAAGTCCCAAGTCTCCTCTGAGATCTAAGGCAGACTCTTAGCTGTAAGCCCCTCTACAAATGAAAACAAAGTTAAACACTTGCAACATGCAATGGCACAAGATAGACATTACTATTCCAAAAGTTACAAACGGGAATACAAAGCATTGGAACCAAAGTAAGTCCAAAATCCAGCAGGGCAAATGTTAAGTCCTGTAACTGTATGTCCAGCAATCTGTGGCAAATTGTGAGCTCCAAAGGGCTTGTGTGGCTCCACCCCCATGGCACTTCTGGTGGTTACCGATCCCATGGCTTCTTTCTTAGGCCCACTCTGTTCAATTTTTGCAGCTTTCCTTAGATGATCCACGCTCCTGGCTTTTTCAGACTTCTGGGGTCTCCACTTTGGCTTCACACTCACAGCTTCACACATTGCCCTCTTAGGGGCGTACTGCTTGGCCTCCTGGGCCCTCTGAAATTGGGGTGGAAGCCTTTTTAACTTCAGAACATGTGCATTCTGCATGCACCTAAAACCACATGGATGCTGCCAAGGTCTGCTGCCAGCTGGAGCAGTAGCCAGGCTTTTCTCTTTCTTGGCCGTAGTGGTCAAGTGTCTGGATTGCTGGGCACTCTGAACCTGATTGCAAGGAACAGATTCTCTATGTTGCTGCCATTTTGGAACCTCCTGTGGCCTCTGTTGCCATTCTGGAATGTGGTGTTCTGCAGCTTTCTCCCTGGGGCAAAGTCTTTCACTTTTGTATCTTTGAGGCTGCAAAGGGTGGAGACCTGCTGCTTCCTGGGATGTCTCCAGGTCATCTTTTGTATTTCCTTGTTCCTTCTCAGCAATCAAGGTTTCAGCTCTATCTTTATAGTCCACAGCTTTCTGACCAAACTCACAACGTTTTAAATCACTATGCTGGGCTCTTTGCTCTTGATTTCCAACATAAATCTGGCTAAAAGCTGCCAACAATAGCCATGTGACAGCCTCCACATTTGACTGCCTTGAAATTTCTTTTGCCAGATTAATCAGGCCACTGCCCTTAATCTCAGTCTCAGGCTAAATCTCTGGACATGAGCAGAACGCAGACAAACTTTCTGCCAAGCCACAACACACATCATGTGGAGTCCAACAACCAATGCAGTTCTTCTTTTCAGCAGAAACTTCCAGAGCCCTGGTCTTTACCAGCAGGCTTTCTATCAGCCTTCTGGTCTCCTGAGCTCTGACCAGAATCTCCCCTACAGAACTGCCTAAGCTGTTCCAGCTCTGTGCTCACAGGCAACATCTCTGAAACTTTCCAAACTCTTCCCACAAGCCATTCCCAAAGGCTCTTGAACCACATGGTCAGGTACAGTCACAGCAATGACCCCACTCCTCTGGTACCAAATTCTGTCTTGGTTACTTTTTTCTCGTTGTTGAGACAAAATACCTGATGCCCAAAGTGAAGGAAGGAGAGGTTTATTTCTTACAGTTTTAGGGGTTTCAGACCATACT
>RJWT010031366.1:0-14410 GCA_004365215.1 Cuniculus paca | reverse complement strand
CTGTGCTGGGAACACTCGCATATGAAGTGACCCAAGTACTTCCATTTTATTAGTGTCCTTTCCCTACTTATCACCAGTCATGAATGAGATCTTTTGTGTTATGCATGCTCTCATTACAGAAACACCCTTGTGGACTGCACTGCATTCCACACATCTGCCTAGCGCTTAAATACAGTAGGTGCCAGGGGCCATATGTGCACTAAGGATGCCTCAGCAAGCAAAAAGAAATGCATATGTGTCTGACCTCATGCCTTTGGGTTTTTGAACATGGCATCTCTAGATGCTGTGTATTATTTAGGGTACTGCATGTTTCATATGTGCATAGCTTGAAGTGATGCCTATGTAATCTCTTTAAAGACTAGGATTGAGCCTTATGTCTTTGTAGCTCCAATGACGTCTGGCCCAGTAAACATCTGTTGGGACATGTACATTAAGATGTTTACATCCATTTAATACTTTGTGTTACTAAGTCACAGGAGAGTCACCCAGAAAAAAATTTTTAAAACCTGCATTTTTTGTCAGAACCATGTTTGCAGCTATTTGGGCTAACAGCTAAATTCAAAGGAAAATTCCCAGAGTTGGATCTGAAGAACAGAAAAATATACTTAATAGGAAGCAGAACAGACAATAGGGATGAGAAAGAGGAGACAAGAAAAGGAGAGAGAAGTTAAAGCATACAGTTCAAGGAAGTGGTACCTACTAAGTTCTGTAGATTAGTAATGCTGGAGAAAGATAACAGAAGGAACTTTGGAATATTGTGACTGCTGCTGTTATCGTATGCTTCAGCCAGCTTTTCAAAACACTGTAAGGGATAAGTGAGGAGGAAATTAAAGGGTTTTTGTAAAGTTTGGTCAAATGACAAGGAGGCCATGGAAGAAAATTACAATGAGCCACTTGGACAGGTCATAAGGTAAAATTACAGCAGTGCCTGGCTAAAATGTGTGCCTGCAAACCGATTTGCCTGTGTGTATTGCTGTGTTCTCTGAACATCTGTACATTGCAGATATTTTCACATATGGCAGATATTTTCAGATATGAGTGCACTGTATTCTAGGATTTCTAATGTGAATCATCTTGGCATTTAAATAAAATTTGCATTTATAACAGAAAAGCAGTTGATATGATTTTATGATTATCAGATACTGAATATTGATTAATTTAAAGTTGCCTATCTTTATAAAAACCCACCCCTATGCACACATGCACATACATACACTTTGAATAATTTATTTCCTAAAACTGTGCATGATTCGAAGAATTTCAGTGCTAAACACAGACCTGGAAATCAATGTGCTTTGAAGATCACATTTAAAAAATTGGATAATCAAAGTCCAGCATCTTGTCAAAGAAACTAGCAGAATTGCAGTTCACCAACAGGGTCTGTGAAAAGTCAGCGACTTAAAAATGATCATTCTGAGTCTCTTGTTCCATATATGTAATTATACAAATAAGCCATATGAAATTCTAAGACTATTATTTTCTTCTACAAATAAAGGTGAAGAAAAGGCAGTTTTGAGCTCAAAGACTTAAAAAGTTCTACTGAATAAAATCAATACTCTGACCTCTGTGAGAGAGATGTCACTTTTTGGGGATCACAAAAATAGTTTGGACCAAGTTACCAAGGAATTTAAATGTATCATATCTGAATTTCTGCTTCCAAGGGGTAGTTTTTAAGTCATGAATGAAAAGTGAAAACTGTAAAGAGAGATAAATAAAGAGAAATTTCCCTATTTTTTCTGAAATCCCATTACCATGGTGTTTGTCTACTGAATGAGGCTAACAAAAACATCTCCAAATGAGAACAGATATCTCAAGTGTAAATAGGCGTGTGGGATATTCCAGCACTACAGCTCAGGGAGGAAAATAGCAGCAAGTCAGATACAAAGGTGCATGAGCACCTCAGAAGGAAAATGTCAATCTGTAGAAGACTCCTCCTTTCCTCATGGGTATGTTAAGGACACTGTCCACATTCCTGCCCAGCCAAAGAAACATATGGCCTTCAAAATACTGTGGCTAATTCATAAAATAAAAGAATGCACAGAACTTGAGGTATTTATACTCTTCCTGTAAAAACTGAAGACTGTTCCTGCCACAGTATACCTCCTAGCCTTCCTTTCTTCTATACCTGAAGCAGTAGTTTTAATTTGCCCACTGACTCTTCCTAAAAACAATAGTCTGATTCCTACTTCTAGTTCCAAAACGAGACTCCATGTGACTAGCAAAACTCAACCTACGAAGGGGCTCGGTATATTTCCTCCTCTTATGTCACCAGTGCCAGACACAGATCCATCTGACTATCATCCAGTTGACCTTACCCTTGACATGAGGTGGAAATTTCCATAGGGTGAGAATTTCTTGTTGCAATATTACTTTGGAAATTGCATGTAAACTGTCATATCCTTAGCTACTCAATAAGGTAACTGGCAAATTCAATTAATCAAATCTTTATTCATGCTGAATTTTTACCTACAGACATGTTCTGGACTACAACCTTTCTCAAAAGAGGTACAAAATACAAAGAAACTGGGAGGATTCACTGTCTTGTAGTATTCATGACAGGTATATAACCATCCAAAAAAATCATACTTTGGCCCTTTATAACAACAGTGCTCTGCGTCTGGTCTGTGACTGCACTTTCAAGAACTTTATCTTTGCTATTATGAATTAGGTGTTGCTTTCAAAACCTCTAAGGGAAGGTTTCATTCTTGCTCTTTCTAGCAACTACATGAAATTTGGGAAATACTCAGCATGTCTCAATAGTGCTGCTAAATGAGAAAGCTACTGCTATTTTTTGCATTGTAAAGAAGATGATTGGGGAGGAGCCGATCAAGGATCCAACTGTTTGGCCTTTCTGGTAAGCCACACCGATCATGCAGGGCCCGGGAAGAGAAAGGCCAGCGCCTCCTGTGAGCCTACCGGTGTGCAGGCTGAAAATCACCAAACCCTCTCACCCCATAATCCACTAGCTGGTTGGGAGGTCAGCCTGAGCTGATAGCACCTGAGGAACAAAAAGCAACTGAAGGATGTTTGGTTGAATTTACAGGGATAGGGCTGACAGTCTGAGCACATATAGGGAGGATAACATGATGCAACATGGCAAATATGGGGGATTTTTTTTCTGTCTTGTTTTTGAAATCTAATATTGTTCTGTTTTGCTTTATTTTTATGAATTTTATTTTTTGCTTTACTCAACATTCTGTTTTGATTGGTTTTATTCTGTTTTGTCTTTGTCTGATTTTGCTATATCCAATGGAATGGACAACTACTATAAAGACAGCAAGATATACTATAGTAACCATTGTTGTTTTCCTATTACCCTGCTTTGACGTTCTGTACCAATTTCACTGCTGTGTTTTGATTGGATTTATTCTGTTTTGTTTTGTTGGGGTTTACTATCTTTAAAATAAAATTTAAAAAAAATTTAAAAAGAGGATGATTAGAGTTCAATCCTTGGTGCCGGAAAAAAAAGAGAGAATGATTAACCTTAATCTGGAGCAGAATAAGCACTTCATATCCAATCTGACAAACTTCCCTGCAAAGAATTTATCCCCCCTTTGGTAGTGGGGATCAAACTCATGACCTTGCACTAGCCAGACAGAGAACTTTTTTCTTATACTCTCTTTTCAAATCTTTTCTCTGGAAACGAGAAACATTCAAATGTATTATCTGCTCTATGGTTTAGATGGGGTTTAAGTGTGTTTCCCTGAGGCTCATGTGATAGAAGCACAGTCCCCTGTGTGGTGACATGGGAAGGGATGGAATGTTTAAGAGGTGGGACCTAGAATGAAGTAATTATGTCATTGGAGAGACTGGCCTCAGAAAGGGTTATTGTAGCTCTCCCAGGAAGCTGGTTAGTTCTCAAGAGAAGGTTGTTATAAAATACAAGACACAAGACTTCCTTTTCCCCTCATTGTCTAGCTTTCTGTCTTACTATGTGACTATTCCTTCTCACACACAGTCCCAACACAATGCCATCTGCCAGGTGATTCCATCAAGAGCTGAGCAGAAGTCACATCATGCTCTTGAACTTCCAAAATTATGAGCTTGACTTTTTTATTTACAAAGTACATAGCCTCAGCTATTTTGTTATGGCAACAGAAGATGAATTGATACATCTGTAAAACTAGCACTTGCTGATTTGGGCATCATATTTCATTTAGTACTAGAGTTAGAAAGTACATTATTTTCTACTGATAAGTAAAAGATTATCACTGATTACTGCACAGATGCATTCTGCCTGTGTCCAAGTGGACCTGGAGCCTTCTTTAGAGCAGAAGAAGGTAAGTGATTTTTGATCTTCTTTCCAGGGTTTTGTTTTACAACAGATAAGTATTAAATTTAGCTCCAAGTTTAACAAGGCAAAATTGACATACAATTAGTAATATAGTCCTCATGGTCTGATTAAAAAAAATAGCCATTCTTTGACTCAGTCACTTTTTCCTGGCACTAACTTTTAAGAGGTATTGAATCATGAGAATATTTGCATAAGTGACAGTGGATAGTTGCAACATATGGGCGCAGAACCTTTACTCAGGGAAGGCTACCAATACCCACAGAAGCAGTGAGAATGGAAACTAACGAAGAATGACAGAAGAGTCTAGTCCAGACTGCATTATCTAAACTTCTACCCAGGCTCTGGGACCCAGCCGCTACTCTTTGTGCCCTTCATTAAAGAATAATAAGAAAGGAACCTTCTATTACACAAATTGTCCAAAAATAATGCCATTTCTTCATTGACTTCACAAATCTTTCTCATTTAAATCTTCTACTATTTAATATGGAACTCATTCTACAACTATGACCTATATTCATTTCAGAATACAGGAAAGGTTTCAGATAAAAACGAAAATTAAGGAGGTCAATCTACACAGCTCAGATTAGTTCTAGATTTTCTTCCAACAGAATAGTATTCCTATGCTAATTGTATAAAATAATGTTCAATCACTTATGAGGTCATATAAATAAAATAAGCTGTAAAGTTAATTCTAACTATGAAACTAGTGATGAAAGTATACCATCAAGAAAGTAAAATTGGTTATATTGTTGAAGTATTTTCTTTAGATATTTTATGAAGTTTTGCTCTTAGACACTGTCTCAAAATAGTTACAAATGTTTCCTTAATTTTCTAGACAGTCATGAGAAGCATGTTTAATTTATGAATTTAAGTCTCTCCACTGCAGTCAGATATGTTTTTTAGATGCTTGTGTTTCTAGATGTATGGAAAGAAAATGTCCTTGACAGGAAACTGTCATGGGCATTGGACTCTTAGGAACTGTGTATAAATCTTATTTCCTTCACCAATCACTAAATGACTTCAGGTAAGTTACTTAACCTTTCCAAAGGCTTGTTTCCTCACTTTTAAATGAGAATAATATTACCTTTTGCATGGGATTATTCTATTACATTATTATCATTATAGTGTAAGCAAAGTGTCTACTACAAAGCCTGACGCTAAGTAGACATGTTTGGGGCTGAGGGTGTAGCTTAGTAGTAGAGTGCTTGTCTAACATGTGTGAGGCCTTGAATTCAATCCTCAGCAACACACACACACGTGCGTACACACACACACACACACACACAAAAACATGTTTGTTCCTTTCCTTGACACCTATACTCTTGTGAAAAGAATATTCTCCTGTTTCAAGGAGATCATCCTTTCCAATTTGCCCATTACTTAGCTTTTCTAGTCTGCTTTTTAAAAATGAAATGAGCTGAGTGAGGTGGCATACACCTGTAACCCAGCGCTTGGGAGACTGAGGCAAGGGAATTGCCTTGAGTTTGAGGCCAGCCTGGGCTACATAGTGAGCTCAATTGCACAGCAAAGCCCTGTCTAAAAAAAAAAAAAAAAGAAAAGAAAAGATAATCAAAACATGAGAAATAAGGATATGTATACAGATTAGTGAAACAGAATTATAACCAGAATATATAAGGAATAATTACAAGTCAACAATTTAAAATTGGGCAAAGAGTATGAATATACAGCAATGGCCTGTAAGCACATGAGAAGATAATCAGCATCATTAGTCAACAGGGAACTATAAACCCAAACCACAGAGATAGCACACTAGAGACACTAGAATGGTTAGAATAAAGAAGACAGATAATACCAACTGCTGGCGAAGATACAGAAAAATTGGAATCCTCATTCTTTGTTGATTGGAATACAAATGATGCAGCCACTTTGAGAAACAACCTGATAATTCCTCAAAAGCTGAAACAGAAATATGAGGCATGATCAAAATATACAATAAAAGTTTACATTTTAAAATTAATTTATTACAGCAAATGACACATTAATCTCTCTCAAAATACTCTCTCTTGCTTTGAACACAATTATCCCATCATTATTGTCACTTTTTTTTCTGCATCAGTGTCTTGCTGTGTAGTGCAGGCTAGCCTTGAACTCACTTATGTAGCCCAGGCTGGCCCTGAACTCTCAGCAATCCTCCTGCCTTAGCCTCCCAAGCGCTGGAATTACAGATGTGTGCCACTACATCCAGCATTTGCCACTTTCTGAAGCACTTCTGGAAGTCTTTTCTGAATCTTACTGCCAAGTGTCATCAAATGGAAAGGTTGCGTAATACAAACACTATGGTATGTCCTAATCCACCTCATTCATTGGATCTGGCACCATGTGATTTCTCGCTCTTCCCCAAAGTCGAAATGACCAATAATGGCAAATGTTTGCATTCATTCAGGACATGGAGGCAGTCATGAAAGAGGATTTCCAGAACTACTTCAGAAAGTGCCAAGAACATAAAGATAAATATGTTTGAAGTGAGAGGGACGAAAGACAATGTGTCCTTTACTATAATAATTTTTTAAAATCTGAATATTCACTATATTTTTTAATCATACCTTGTACTATATTACCCAGAAACTTTCCCCCTACATATATATCCAAGAAAAAGAAAACTCGTACACACAAAAATCCATACACTAATGTTCATAGCAGCACCATTCATAGTAACCCAAAGTAGAAACAACTCAAATGTTCATCAACTGTTAAATGAACAAATTAAATGAACAAATAAAGTACCATAATGGAATATGATTCACCATAAAAAGGAATGATGTTCTGAAACATACTGCAACATGACTGAACTTTGAAAACATTATCCCAAGTGAAAGAAGTCAGACATACAAGAATATATATTATATGATTTCACTTATATAAAATGTTTACAATAGGCAAATCTACAGAGGTAGAAAATACATTAGTGATTGCCTAGAGCAAGGGTGGAACTCCAAAGGTATGGAGGATAGGAATCGATTTCTAATGGTGCAGATTTTTTGGAAAGGGTGATGGAAATGCTCTACAATTAGAGCATGGTGATGGTTGCACATCTCTATGAGTATATTAAAAAGCCCTGCACTAAACACATCAAATGGGTAAATTTTATGGCATGTGAAATATATCTCAATTTTTTTTAAAGAGAGAAATTAAGAAGAAAAGGTGAAAGGAACAACTCTGATAAATATTTACTAGTCACTTACTGTGTGTGAAGGTGACTGAGCATCACCTCCATTCTCAAGCAGTTTAAAATCTAGGCTGTGGATGTGGCTCAGTGAAGGTCAATACATATTTTGATTGACAGTGGGGCCAGACATATAAATAACTTGTATACATAATATTCACTTCATACACTTGGTGTTATGGATTAAACCTGGTGGTCATCTTGGTACCAGCTGAATTAAATCAGCATGGTGCTGCATTTAGACAACCCACCTGAGGAAGGTTGCCAGCATAAAGACAGACGTGGAGGGGAAGAGCGGTAGGGTTGTGGGTTCTCCTAGGTGCTGCTGTTTGGAGCCATTGGTTCTCCTGGAGGAGCTTGCAGGCTGGCTCCCCAATATGACTTTGGCCATTATCATCGGAGGAGCTCGGGACCCGGTTGAGAGTGGCTGCGGTTCACTTTGGGGAGCTCTGATCTTGATGTTGTCCATCGCTTCCTGGCTTCAGAGGGGAAGATGGTTGCTGTTCAAACTCCAGGAGAAGTTGTCACGCTGGCTTCCTGGCATATACTTGACTGTTCTCATCATCGGAGAAGCACAGGACCTCATCATCACTAAGGATGGCTGTGGTACTTTTTGGGGAGCCCTGGTTCTTATTTGAGCGTTGCTTCTTGGCTCCACTGTAGAACCCTCAACCTACTAGCACAGATCCTTCATCCTGCTGGCATAGACTTTCTAGCTTCCACTGCTGGCCTATGGGCCTTTCCAGTATAGACTTTGGTGTTGTGGACAGATTTCCTGCACTTTCTTGTGTTTAGCATTGGGTAACCACCATAAATTATATTATAAATTCTGTGTCCTGATTGTAATCTTTCTCCCTTCGACCCCTGACTATAACACTTGGCATAGGTACCAATGTACCCATGTTGAGCATGGTGCTACACCTGGGGCAAAGATTGGGCATCCTCCAGAGGCAACTGAACTGTTGAAGACAGAAAGAAGAATCTAGGCAAAAACTCTGTTTGAAGAGCAGCTGCCAGGGTGTCCATTAGCACTGGAAACAGGTGGTGGGCAAGGAATGGTGTTGAAGAAGGTTTTCTGGGAAATAAGACATTATTTGGCAGGGGAGGTATGTGTTAACAAGGTGAGAGGTATGAGGTTCAAACAAGGTAGACTTCATGTACAAAGGCCTGGAGTCATCAGAGAGCCTAAGGATGAATAACCCAAGAGGGGGAAAAAAGGAGAGATGAGAAGAGATTAATTTAGGGTGTGGGAAAGTAGATGTTATTGAGGCCACCAAAAGATCTGTAAGTCACCAGAAGTTTGAACTGAGGGCCCTAAGGAGTCATTGAGAGTTTTAAATCTCAGAAATGCTATGGTCTTGTTTTAGAAAGACTGCTATGGCTGCCTGTGAGGAAACAGATTGGATGGGAGCAAGACCAGGAAAGGGAAGACCTCTCTTCCAGGACCGTGGGATGATGAGCAAAATCAGTGCTGGCAGTGGGCTTGGAGCACTGATTGTGGGGTCAGTGCGGGGGAAAGATGTTATGTCCAGGGTTTCAGGCTGGGGGCTGAGTGGCAGAATGTGCCAGCAGCAAAAACAGACAAGAGCCTGATTCTTATGGAAATGAGTGAATGTAAGTAGCTTTCTCATGAATAGAAAGGGCTACTCAAAGTTGGAACTTCCCTCCTGGAAATGTAGGTATTAAATCCTTCCCTTTGTTACCAGAATGTGGAATTGGATTCAACTACTGCGTGCTTTTCTTGGTACCTATGCCAAGGGCAGGGTTTCAATCACTAGAAGATACCAAATACTATCTTAAAAACTCAAACTGTGCCAACATTAGCTGGTGCTGATAAATCTTACTGACTGATTTTCAGTCCAATGGAAAAAGTCTGCTAATAACAGGCCGGGGAAAGATTCTCCAGAGAACATCATGGAAGCTAGGAGAATCTTTTCAGAAGTTTCTTCAGGTTGAGTTTAAGTGTTATTGTCATGTATTACAGAGATGTGTGAAATGCATCCATGATCTAAATCGGTATGGCTGATAGGCATCAACTCATCAGCTAGTCCCAGAACTAAAAAACCGCAAAAAAGAAATGATCACTTTTTTGGAATTACTCTTTTGTAGTTCTATAACTACTACTTTCAGAAACCTTCGCGCCTTTGCAAACCAGAAAAGGCCCTCAAATCCTAATGGAATTATTGATTCTCAAGTCCACCTAATGTTTTAAGGCAATGCTTAATGCATCTATTGATTGCTGATGGGATCAAAATGAACATGAAAAAAATAATCAATAAACACATCCTAAAAATAAAGTTACATCAAAATCCATCTCTGTCTTCTAATGTGGGATTCTGTGGAGTGAAGTTTCCCTAGAAACCTGAACTTTCTTTGACCTGATAGAAAGTAGCCACTTCAGCATAGGATGAAAAACAATATGATATGCTTGTTCAAAAACAAACAATTGTTGAAAATGTGTTTTAACCTCAGAGACCTCACAAGAAAAAGCAACTACCATGTTTATTGATAACAGAAAAGGAATTCATGAGAAAACATTTCAAACTTAGAAAACAAATTGTTAAATCTTTCTGATTCTTTGTTTAATGCTGGCCATGGGCCAGAAGCATAGCTTCTTTTTCTCCAGCTCTAGCACTTCCCAGAGCTCATAATGATATTGTAAGCAGAGGAAACTGGCCAGTGCCCGAGGGTAGCGGTGCCAGCATCCTGCTAAGGTTTTAATGGAAAGGATGGCTTGTGCATTACTGCTCTTCAAGGAAAGGGCTTGTGAAACCACTTCGAGAAAAATGTATTCATTTCCCTCGTTTCCAAATAGAACAAAATAAATCCCTTTAGTAGTATTTATGAATTTTAATGAATTCAATTTCACTGTATCTTCTAAACCCAAAATCTCACAAGTCTTCACAGAAATTATTAGCAACAATTTTACAGCATTTTGCAAAGTATAAATTGTGGCTCTGGTGCTGTCATTATCTCATGCTATTTCAGGCGGTTACAGGGAGAATCACACCGTTTCTTACCACATAGATTATTGCCTAGCCCAAGGGAGAATCTTGACTTAATTATAGGCCATTTTTCTAACAAAATAATGTAAGCAAACATTCTGTATGTCAATTGGAAGATAAGGAAATATTTTTGAATGTTTCATTTCTGGGTTTAACTTTATTTTATTTATATCTTGAGGAAACATATGATAAAATAAATTTTCTGCATGGAAAGATGTGGCACAGACTAAGTATCCACTGACCAAACTCTCACTCTTCAGTCAATGTCTCATGATCAAGTTGTAGGAAACTGTCACAGAAGAGTAAATTGGGTCTCTACCTCATAATATATAAAATGATGAACTCAAAATGGAACAAAGACTCAAATATGAAAGATAAAACTCTTAGAATAAAACACGGAAGTAAATCTCCATAATCTTGGATTTGGTCATGGATTCTCAAATATGAACCAAAACCACTAAAAACAAAAGATAGATCAATTGGATTTCATCAGAATTAAAAACTTTTGTGCCCCAAAAATACTAATATGAAGTTTAAAAAGACAACTCACAGGATGGCAGAAAATACTTGCAACTCATGTATTTTATAAAGGTCTAGTGTTCAGAACATCCCAAGAGTTTCTGTAACTCAATGAAAGAGACCAAAAATTCAAAGTTTTAAAATAAGCAAAGGCTCTCCACAGGCATTTCTTCAACCAAGATATACACATGGCCAACAAGTATATGAAAACATGCTCAGCATCATTAGTCACTGGGAAAATGTAAACCAAAACTGCAGTGAGATACCATTTCACACTTGCTCGGTGGCTATAATAAAAAACCTAACGAATAGAAACTAACAAGTGTGGATCAGAGAATAGAGAATTGGAACTCTTCTATGTTGTCTGTGGAAATTTAAAATAGTGCAGTTGAATGAGAAACAATGGGACAGCTTCTCAAAAAGTTAAACACACTTAAAATATGATGATTCCACTCATTAACTACATACCCGAGAGAACTGAAAATAAGTATTTAAACAAAAATTTGCACATGAATTTTCAAGACAGCTTTAGTTGTTAGTCAAAAAGTAGAAACAAACCAAGTATTCAAGATGAATGTGGTATATCCATACAATTGAATAGTATTGTTATTATTTTGTTACTCATAGGAACTTATCATTAGTTTAATATTCCAGTAAAGTTAGTACTTGACTCTTGGTACCAATGGCTCTTGACACTTGGTACCAGTGACTCTTGAACATATTTGAATCAGCTGGAAAATTTTAAAAACACTTTTATGTGACATTTTAATACATATATATGATGTGGAATATTCAAATCAGGATAATTAACATATTCTCTCAAACAATTATTACTTTCCTGTGTTGAGCCCATTCAAACGTCTCTCTCCTAGCTATTTTGAAATACTCAATTAATTATTCTCAACCATATTTATCTTACTGTGGTATAGAATTTTAGAAGTTATTCCTCCTATACAAAGAAACACTAAACCATAAATATGAATAAAGTACGTATACATGCTGTGATATAGATGGACACTGAAAATACGATGCTAAGTGAAAGAAGCCAGCCACAAAAGGTCACAGTTGTATGAATCCTTTTATATAAGATGTTCAGAATAAGCAAATCTACAGAGACAGAAAACACACTAGTGGTTAACAGGGGCTGGGGGGAGGGGAAAATTGGTTTTTATTTGGGGTGGTAAAAATATTCTGAATTTAGATACTAGCAATGGTTGAATAACCTTGTGAATGTACTAGGAGCCACAAAACTGTAAACATTAAAATACAGTTAAGTTTGTGACCTTTATGTTCATGAACTTTTTTTGTTTCCTTTTGTTTGTTTGTTTTTGACATAGGGTCTCACTCTGCAGTTCAGGCTGGCCTGGAATTCACTTTGTAGCCAGGCTGACCTCGACCTCCCAGTGACTCTCCTACCTCAGCCTCCTATGTGCTGGGATTACAGGCATGAGCCACCATACCTGGCTACATGAATTTTTATCCCAAGTTTAAAAATATATTTTAAGCTGGGCATGGTGGTGCACCCCTGTAATCTCAGCACTCTGGAGGCTGAGTCAGGACCATTGCCACGTGTTCAAGGTCAGCCTGAGCTATATAATGAAACCCTGCCTCAAAAAAGATATATATATATATATATATATATATATATATATATATATATATCAGGTAATGGAAAAAGTGGCATTGTTCTATATTTTTAAAAATCTCCTTGATACATAAACTCAGCAGAAGAAAGTTGGACACTCAAATTTACTTGTGCAGCGTTGAGGTGTTGAGTCACAAGAAAATCCAGCCTCATGCAGCTTTACACTGCAGCTGGATAAAATTGAGACCTTAATAGCTTTTCCAGATCATTATGGTTATTCTTCTTTGGTATAGCACCCAAACTCATCAACCAATAGATTCTTAGAGCTTAGTTGTAATATGCAAGCTGAAGCCAAATCAGCTGACTCTTCTGTGATACTAAAATCCACTGGTTTATCTTGCAAAAGTACAAAAGTGGAAGGTAAGACTGGAAGGTGGTGAAGCTTTTTTTTTCTTTGTACACATGTAACACCACAGTGCTCTAAAGAACAGACGGTAAAGAAACAAATATAATGTCCAAGGTTATTAGTTAATGATTAGCAATGGAGTTATTCAACTTTAAAGAGCAATTTATGTTGTGACAGCGAGAGGCATAGTTGTAGTCCACAAATACGAAGCTTCATTCCATACACTAAGAACTTGACTCGGTGATAGGCGTAAGATATGGAAAGTAGATGGTAGGAGAGCACACAACATGAACTTGAGTCTACTTCAAATATGCCGAGTAGGGATGGATTAAGACCGATTTCCCAGGATGGGTCAGGAGTGGAACGCAGACTTCACAGCCAGCCAACCTATACCACCAGAGTATGGAATGTTTAAGCATTTTGAACTATTCTAAATTGGGGTAGGGTGTACCAACATAAAGACTTTTCTTTATTGTTGCTTGACTGAAAAAATGTTAAGTTCTCCTGAGCATGATGGCACACACCTGTAATCCCAGCATTTAGGAGGCTGAGGCAGGAGGATCATGGATTTGAGGCCCAGTTTGAGCCACACAGGGAGTTCAAGGTCAGCCAGTATTACGTGGTGAGACCCTGTCTCAAAAAAGAAAAGAAAACCCTTTTATACATTGTAATTTAGTTTATTTCATAACGTTATCATCTTTTTAAATCATTGAGATAATACTGTAGATAGCTTTATAATTTTTTTACTTAGCATGCCCTGAACATTTCCTCATATTAGTAAAATCTCTGTCTGCTCTGGTTTTGAATCTCCTCCCTCTAGACAAGGGCTCTTTCCGCATCTGCCAGTAACCAACCCAGAGTGCACATGCCATAGTTTTCATGTATCTCTCTAAAACCCCACATTTCAACCATCATTGAAAAATGCCTCTGTCTTCTCTCACACCTGGGTTGTACAGGGCCATTTAATCATTGCTCCTGCCATGAGCCTGAAAAGACCTAGGCAAGCGAGCAGGAAGACCAGCCGCTGCCTGGGAAGATACCAGACCCTCCTCCAGGTTCCAACCCGGCTGTGTACATACCACTGCGATCTCCGGCAAGGCATTTCATCTCTTTGTGCCTCAATGTCCCCATCAGTGAAAGCAGGAAAATAATCACTGTTCTCACCCTGTAGGATTGTTGCAAGTGGCTACACGTAGAGTGCTTATAATAACGCTTGGTTCATGATAAACTCTCAACATACTGTAATTTGCCAAAGTGACCAGGAGTAACACTTTTGGACATAGGAGAGCAGTGTATTTCCCCCAAGTATAAAAGAGCTAATTCTGAGAAACTCCCGAGAGTCAGCCATGCTGGGATCGGGAGGAGCCGATCAAGGATCCAACTAGCCAGCCTTTCTGATAAGCTGCGCAGACCGTGT
>RJWT010031365.1:0-14395 GCA_004365215.1 Cuniculus paca | reverse complement strand
CCAGCCATTTTAGTAAACAGTTTGGTAGTTTTTTTCTAAATCATAAGACCTAGAAATTCTAGTTTTTGGCATTTGCCCAAGAGATACGAAAACATGTCAACACAAGTTGTCTGTATACAGTCCGCTATAGCAACTTTATAATTATCAAAAACTAGAAGCAAAACTCCCATCACTAGGTAAATAAATCAACAAATCAAAGCACACCGAAATACTGTTAGGCAATAAAGAGATTTTTAAGACAATCATAGCACTGAATGAAATCTCAAAACACAGAGCATATGAAGCTATGTAAGTTTAGGAACAGGGAAATCAAATTAGAATTGTAGAGTACGTGGTTATTGACTGGGAAGCGTCTGGGAATTTCCTAGGTTGATAGAAACGAGTTATACCTTCATTGCGAGTGGTGGGTTCACGAATGAATCCCGGTCAAAAATGGAATTTACAATTAACTTCCATATAAATTAAAAACCAGCAAGTATTACCTAAGACTGTGGTGATGGATGGGCGCAAGGATCTTCTGTGGGTGTGTGGATATGTGTTGGTGATAAACCTAGCGTGCTAAGCAAACGCTCTACCTCTAAACTACTTCCTTAGCCCTTCAGGAGGAAGAATATTAAAATGCACTCTGAATTAAAAAAAAAAAATGGCGGGGGCAGGGAGGGAGGTTCCAAGTACCAGAAACTTTCACAAGTACTGTACGATGAAAGTGAAGAAAACTTGGAAACATTCTGTATTTTACAGAGCGCGGGCAGAGTCCTGCGAACGCTTGCCTCTCACGACCGCCAACCTTAGCTTGACCGCCCCCTACCCCGTCTGCGCCCGAGGGGGTCCCACCGACCGCAGCACTGTGCGGCCAACAGGGCCACCTCCGCGGCCAGGCTCTAGCCCGGGCGGGCTGGCGCTCGCCGGCATCGTGCTGACGTCACGTGCGTGCTGACGTCGCTGACGGCCGCGGCCTCTAAAGCGGGCTGGGGCTCGGGGGGCGCCGAGTTTGACTAGTTTGGGGTCCGCTCGGGGATTGGAGCTGCTCCTGCAGCCCACCGGGCCCCGGGAGCTGGGCCTCGGGCGGGCCGCGCGCGTCCCGCCCACTCCCGCTGGCGGCTGGGCGGCGCTCGGCGAAAGTTGGCCCTTCACGGGCGGGAAGGCGGGCGACCGGCCGCAGCCATGGAGCCCCGCAGCATGGAGTACTTCAGCGCCCAGGTGCTGCAGAAGGACGTCGGCGGCCGGCTGCAGGTCGGCCAGGAGCTCCTGCTGTACCTCGGCGCGCCCGGCGCCATCCCAGATCTAGAGGAAGACCAGAGCCGCCTAGGCAAGACTGTGGATGCACTCACCGGCTGGGTGGGCTCGAGCAACTACCGGGTAAGCGGCGGCGGCGGGGCGGGGCACGCCCTCCCTGGCCAGCCCTTTAATCCCGGACGCCAGCGCTGGCCGGCGGAGCTCCCGAGACGCGTCCGGAGCCGCGCCGGCACCCGTACTGTGCGGGGGAAACCCTGGGGTCCGGGGCGCGCCCCGCTGGCCCGCCTGCGGTTCCGCGTGAGCCAGAGACTGACTTTCCGCCGCGACCAAGTTTTTCCACATTTGTGAAACAATGACAAGATCAGCGATTCCGTGACACGTTGTGGAGTTATGGGCACAAGACACAGTATCGCTTGTTTTAAAAAATCAGTTGATAACTTTACATGCGGTGAAGGGGTCTAAGACTTTTTAATATTGGCGGACACCTGTGTAAATGCTCTCCAGATTAAGACTTAGGGACATTAGGATATGATTTTAAATTGAAACGACATATCAAATTCATCCCGTTTTAACTTTTTAAAAAAATCCTGCTCAATCTTCTGTTTCTTATTACTTTCATAATTTTTGTATGTCTAGAAGGTTGAGATCCTCGCTTCGAAAGCATTTTTAGGACATAATCAGGCTCCTGATGGCGTTTACCATTAAATCTAATGAAAAGATGCTGACCTCATGATATTATCTTTTTGCTTTTCCTTTATTGACTATGGAAAGCAGCTGAATGCCCTTTATTATTTTGTTTTACTGCACTTGAAGTCTAACGCCGAATTTGAAACCATATGCTACTAGCTTTAGTTTGTGGTGGGGAAAAAATGAGGTACAAGAATGAAGGAATAGTTTATCTAGAGTCAGTATTAGGTAGGTTGTAATGTAGCCACCTAGGGAGACTGGGTAAATAAATATGCAGTAACTACCTTGTTCGTAGTTGTTAGCAGTTACTTTTTCTAGTCTTCTGGTGGCAGTGTTGCTTTAGAATGCTGGCCAGAATCTCCTGTGGATGAAGTGATTTATCCTAGCAATATGTGTATCCTTACCTCCAGCGAGTAGATTGTGCTTTGTAGAATTTTATCTGCACAGAGAACAAACTCTACAAATAAGCAGATTAAATGGTGAACCTATATGAGTTTTGGAAAGGTTAGACTTCTTAAACAGGTTGATACTCCATGATATCTTAACTCTTATTATTTTTTAACAGTTTGGGAAAAATTGATCTTTACTAATATTATATAGCAATATAATATTGAGGATTTTTTTTTCTTCAGAAGAAACAAGGTAAATTTACTTTGTAGGGAAGGCCTATACACAGATACAACAATTGATTTTATCTTGCAGCATAACCTGTTGTAAAAAGCTCTCTTTGGTAGTGTTTACTCACCTTCTCAAATGAAAGGTGATGTGCCACCTTCAGTACTTATGGTAGTGAATTGACCTTGGGCTGTTTCACTCCTGTAATGCTATCAATAAATGACAGTCGAGCAGTCTATCTTGTGAAAAACACCTGGCTTCTGTGATACTATGGTATCCCAATTTTTCTGTCATTCTTCTGAGATCTGCTTCCACTTAATGCTATGTTTTTCTTTTAACTGGTCATTTAGTTAGGATCCTTCGGGTTCACATCTATTTTACCGTGCATTATTTCCAGGCTTTTCACTAGATACTGTGTCCTGAGATAACTTCAACAATCAGAAGAAAACTGCCACAGGCTTTCTCCACCTTGTCGATACTCTTCCTAGTAGCTCTGCCTATGTAGGCTACCTTCTTTCCTGTTACACTGAATGAATAACCTGTGTGCCTTGCTTACACCAGCCAATCCCTCCAGTCGGTATTAGAACCTTCTTGCCTACTCAACAATGTTGATTCGTCAATTCTTTCTGCTTTTTCATTCACTAGTTGTTTTCTCTGTACTAAACTTGGTAGTATAAAAAGTCTAACATTGGTAGTGAAAGGGCGTTCTAATTAGTCTACTTGGTTTTTATAAACTGAATTGCCAAACTGAGTTTGTTTTTTTTTACTCCAGATACACTAAAACATAATTAACTCTACAAAGAGGAATTTTCGACCATACAAATGGAATTGTACTTAAATTTAAAGTTATACTGAACAAAATACATTTTTCTTTCCTTGAATTTGATAAAGCTTTAGAATTAGTCTTTCTCTTTTCCTGACAGTACTGGGGATTGAACCCAGGGAAGGCTGAGCTGCATCCTCAGCCTATTTTTAAATTTTATATTGAGGCAGGGTCTCTCTCAGTTGCCCAGGCTGGCCTCATACATGCTCTTTTTCTGCCTCAGGCTCCCAAATAGCTGGGATCACAGCTTATGCCACCTTGCTGGGTTAGTGGCTCAATAACAGTCATCATTTTGGTACACTTGAGTGCTGTTTGTATGCTGAGTATTGTTTGCCATGTTGAGAATTCGGTTGTGAACAAGCAAGACTTACTCATTCCGTCACCTTTACATATTTATCGATGACCTACCATGAACAGGCACTTACTATTTTTTGCACTGCTGATACAATAGTGAAACAAAAGAGACATCTTTGCCTTTGTGGCCTTAAATTCTAGTGAGAGAGGGAGAATAAGCAAAATAAGTAAGTAACATTTGTAGTATGTCATATGGTGATAAATTGTTTGGAGAAAAAACACTGAAGGGAATAGGAAGAGTTAGGCAGAATTTGGATATGGAGTTTAAATGGTTAGTCAGTAAAGACCTCATCGACAGGGTGGCTTACCAGGGATGGGAGCGTGAGATGGCTGTTGTGTTAAAATAAGGTAAACAGGGGCTGGGAATTATAGTTTAGTTAGTAGAATGCTTGCCTATCATGAGTGAGGCTGCAGTATCAATCTCTAGCACCCATCCCCCCAAAAAAATTTAATACGAGGCAGACAGATGGGTATACAAATTAGATCATATAAAATCAATGTGGTGTGAAAAAAAATAAAGATGAGACTATATTTTGATTAATCAAAGTAAGAAGACATTTGAGTACATACTTTAAACCAATGAACATAGGAGTAAAGATTGCTTCAGACTGAGGAAGAAGGTGCCCTAGTTTGAGTTTAGAATTTATGAGTGAGGTGTTAAGCAAGGTGAAGTTGGGGAGACAAGTGGAAACAACCTTACAGGATTTATTCTAAATGGTAGAATATTACCTGCCATATGGTAGCAGTGCGTGTAGTCAGTCCTTCATGGAGACTGAGCTGTAAAGAACAGAAGAAGCAGGGTGCTAATAGGAGGAACAAGGGCTTGTTTGGTAGCAGTGGTAGTGCTATGAAGTAGAAAATTTGGGATGTGATTTGTGGTAGATCCATTAGAATCTCATGTTTGATTGAGTCAAAAGGATGAGAGAAACAGGATTTAGGAATAATTACCTTGCACGAGCAAAAGCATAGATGGTGCAGTACACTGCAATAGGAAGACCAAGAGCAGAACAAGTTGGGTGAAGGAAGCGAAAAGTTTGGTTTTGACTTAATGGGTTTGAAAAAGTTGCTTAAAATGAAAGATGAGGTGTTACATTAACAGTTGGGATTTTGAGTTTGGTGAAGTCATAATTGGAGAGAATAGGTATACATGTAATGTATTTGCTCTGGCATTTGACTTTTGCTAAGGAGTCTTGCAATTTCAGGAATCTGAAAAATTCTAAGTGGTATGTATTATTAGTGACAATGAAATTGTCCTCATAAAATGCTATTAAATATGATAACCATCATTTAAAGGGTCTTTAATATTAGGTACTGTCTCAAGTTTTTTGTTGTTGTTGTTGCATTATCTCATTTAATCTCTAAGATGGTCTCAGGAAGTCAGCATTATTATTTTCTTCCTTTTGTACAAAGGGAGACATAAATATCTTACTTTAGGTCATAGACTTGGTGAAAAAGAGGATGCATACTTGAACCTAGCAAGTTTAGGATATTCATATTTCATTCCTTTTGTTTTGTTTTTTGTTTTTATAAAGTTTTTCAGTGTTACTTGTCAGCTTTAATTTCACCTTTGTACATTGGGAGGATTGGTAACATTTACATTCTGTCTGCAGCCATAACACTAAGTTGACTCTAAACATAGGGAAAAGAGTAAATAGCATTTATATGATAACCATGGAGTGCTATGCTAAGCAGTGTGCTAAGATTTCACGGTCTTTTCTTGGAATCCAAAATTGACAGCCCCTTTGACATTCTTGTGACTTGTACTACCCAACATCAGCATCACCTCAATTATATTCCTTTAAATTAATGCTGTCTTAAATACTGTAAGGCCTTTTTTTTAGTTAGCAAAAACAAAAAAAGTGAAGTTTATCTACTTATTAATGTATATAGGTTTTGTCTGTTCCTTTTACTTGCTATATGGGATGAACATTAAAAAAATAAAAAATTTTTTTAATTAACATTGTCTCTTTGTAGTATCATCTTGTACATAGGCATGAAAATTTTCTAAATCAATGATGTTCAACACTGGAAGGTTTGGTATCCTCTTTTAATGTCTCCTTTACCACCCTGAAGTAAAATGTATAGATAATACCAGATATTCATAATTTTTAAAAATTCATGTAGTTTTCTAAGTGTAAAGGAAAATTATACATAATTTATGAGATAAAATATATAATCTTTCCTTAGCATCAGTAGGGAATTGGTTTCAGAACTTGCCCTTTCTTGAGTACTAAAATCTACAGGAGGTCAAGTCCTTTTTACAAAATACAGTATATATATATAACTTATACCCTCACTATATAAAATAAATCATTTCTAGAATACGTAATCACTTCTAGAATACCTAATATGACGTAAAATGTAGATAATTATGCTATATTGCTTATGCACAGTGATGGGAAGCCTTTTAGAGACCAGTACCCAAACTGCAACCCAGAACCCACTTATTTATCGTTAAGTGCCAACACTGCAATTAAACCTGAATACTGAGGTTTTAGAAAAAAGCAACTCATAAATTAACATCTTTTGTCTTAAAAGAAAAACAACACACATGCCATAGGTTCACCACCGCTGGCTTAGGGCATAATGACAAGGAAAAAATTTTGTACCTGTTCAGTACAGACCAATTATTTTTGGTTTTGTTTTTTTTTTGAGACATGGCCTTGCTTTGTATTGCAAGCTAGTCTTGAATTCATTGTGTAGCCTATGTTGACCTTGAACTCGCAGCAGTCCTCCTTGCTTCAGTCTCCCAAGTTGTGGTATTACAGGCATGTACCACCACACCTGGGTGGACCCATTATTTTTTATTTTATGGAAAAAAGTTTATACAACATTTCATAACAATAGGAGAAAAACAATAGTTAATACATTACATATTGTTATCTTTAAAGTGTTTACTCAGGGTACAAGTTATGGGCATAAAAGTTTTCCAGTCAATATTAGCTTTTCTAGTGAACTAAGAGACACTAATAGTATAAGGCTTGCATTGTTTCCCTTTTCCCTACTGTCCTGTCCCCTATCACCCATCCTAGTTCCTTTTTCCTTTTGAACAATTTCTTCCCATTTCACAATATCCACATTTTAGACTTATTTACTCTTTCATTTTCTCACAGCAGGGAGACAATACAATGTTTAAAAATGTGATTTATTTCACTTATGAGTGTGGTCTCGAGTTCATCCATTTATCTATAAAAATCTCAAGTTTATTCTTCTTTATGGCTGAGTAGTACTCTATTGTATAAAAATACCACATCTTTTTTATCCATTCCTCAGTTGATGGGCATTCGGGTTCTTTCCAAGATATAGCTATTACAAATTGTGCTGCTATAAACATGGGCGTACATATATCACTGTGGTATGATGTTTTTAATTTTTCTGGGAAGATACTCAGAAAGGGACTAAATGGGTAGAATGGGACCTCTAATCCTAGTTTTCTGAGGAATCTCCACACTGATTTCTTCAGTGGTTGTATCAGCCTATACACTCCCACCAACAGTGAAGAATGGTTCCTTTTTCCCCCACATGCACCCCCAGCGTTTGTTATTGGTTGATTTCTTAATGATAGCCATTCTTTCTAGGGTAAGGTGGAATCTCAGGTTGTTTTTCGTTTTTTGTTGTTTTTTTTTTTTGGTACCGGGAATCAAACTCAGTGTTTTAATTTGCATCTCTTGAATGACCAGTAATGTTGAACATTTTTTCATATATTTATTTGCCATTTGTATTTCTTCATCTGAGATGTGTGTATTCATCTGAGATGCCTATTTTTTGATTGGTTCTTTGAACTTGGGGGGGGTCTGAGTTTTTTCAATTCTTTATATGTTCTAGATATGAGTCCTTTGTCTGAGGGATTATTGACTAAAATTTAATTCTACTCTGCAGGTTGTCTTTTCACTTTGTTGATGATTTATTTTGCCTGGCAAAAGCTTTTTAATAAAGACAAGCTCCCAGTTGTTGATTCTTTGACAGTTTGGGTTTTGTTCACGAACTCTCTTCCTACAGTACTATATTTTCAAGATTTCTACCTACTTTCTCTTCCAGTAGATTAAATGTTTGTTTCTGTTTTAATATTTCAATCTTTGATCCATTTGACTTTAGTTTAGTGCACGATGATAGACATGGGTCTGGTTTTAGTCTTTGGCATGCAGAGAGCCAGTTTTTCCCACACCATTTATTAAAGGGGCTGTGTTTCTTCCAGTGAGCATGTTTGGCCAATTTGTCAAAGATAAGGTGTCTGAGTGTGTTTGTGGTTGTGTCTGCATTTTCTAATCTGTTCCGCTGGTCTTCAGGTCTGTTTTGTTTTGTTTTGTTTTTGCCAGTACCATGCTGATTTTATCACAGTAGCTTTGTAGTATAATTTCAAGTCAGGGATTGTGATGCCTCCTGCCATGCCTTTCTATGTTTCTTCTGTTTCCATATGAATTTTAGGAATGTGTTCTCTAGAGGTATGCTAATGGTTTTTTGATGAGGTATGCTAATGGTTTTTTGATCAAGATTGTATTAAATTTGCAAAAATATTTTTGGAGTATGGCCATTTTCACTATGTTGGTTTTCCTATCCATGAGCAAGGGATATCTTTCCATTTTCTGATATCCTTTTTTATCTTCTTTTACAGAGTACTGTAATTTTCAATATATAGATTCTTTACTTCCTTTGTTAGATTGATTCCTAAGTATTTCATTTTTTTGGATGCTATTGTGAAAGGTGTGGTTTCCCTAATTTGTTTCTCAGTTGATTTGATGTTTGTGTACAGGAGGGGTATTGATTCTTTTTTATGATTAATTTTTTTTTTTTTTTTTTGCAGCACCAGGGATCGAACTCACTACCTCATGCTTGCCAGGCAGGCACTTAGGCCACTGAGCTAAATCCTGGGCAAGGATATTGATTTTTGAGTGTTGACTTTGATCCAGCTATGCTACTGAATTTGGTTATTAAATTTAGAAGTCTTTTGATAGAGTTTTTTGGGTCTTCTATGTAGAATATCATGTCATCAGCAAATAATAATTTAACTTCTTCCTTTTCTATCCTCATTCCTTTTATTTCTATCTCTTGTGTAATTATTCTGGCTAGTGTTTCCAGAACTATATTGAATAGGAGTGATGATAGTGGACATTCTTATCGTGTTTCTGATTTTAGAGTGAAAGCTTTCAGTTTTTGTTTATTTAGTATGATGTTGACTGTTGGTTTATCATAGATGGCTTTTATCAGCTTGAGATAAAGAGCATCTATTTTGATTTTCTGTAGGATTTTTAATCATGATTGAGTGTTGGATCTTGTCCAAACCTTTTTCTACATCAATTGAGGTGATCAAGTGGTTTTTGTCTTCGGCTCTGTTGATATGGTGTATTACAATTATTAATTTTCATACGTTAAACCATCCCTGCATTCTTTGGATGAATCCTACTTGGTCGTGGTATATAATCTTCATGATAATTTGCTGTATTCTGTTTATGAGTATCTTACTGAGGATTTTGCATCAATGTTCATTAGGGAGATTGGCCTGTAGTTCTCTTTTTCAGTTGGGTTTGTCTCTGGTTTTGGTATTAGGGTAATACTTGCCTCCAGGAATGAGTTAGGAAGTATTTCTTCCCTTTCAATTTCATTAAAGAGTTTGAAGAGTATTGGTATTAAAACTTCTCTAAATTTCTTGTAGAATTCAGCAGTGAATCCATCAGGACCTGGACTTTTCTTTGTAGGTAAGTTTTTAATCACATTTTCAATTTCAGTAGCTGATATTGGGTTATTCAAAATTGTTATATCTTCTTGGTTCAGCTTTGGCAATTCATACATATCTAGGAATCTGTCCATTTCTTCTGTGTTTTTTATCCTATAAGAGTAAAGATTTTCAAAGTAGGTATTGATTATCTTCTGAATTTCCACATGCTCTGTAGTGATTTGACAATTTGCATTCTTCATTACATGAATTTGAGTCTTTTCTTTCCTTTTTTTGATAAGATTGCCTAAGGGTTTATCAACTATTTATTCTTTCAAAGAACCAACTCTTTGATTCATTAATTCTTTGTATTGTTTTCTTTGTCTCAATTGTATTACTTTCTGCTCTGATCTTTATAATTTCCTTCCTTGTATGAGCTTGACTTGCTCTTCTTTTTCCAGAAGCTTGAAGTACAACATTAGGTTGTTTATTTGTGCTCATTCTGTTTTCCTGATGTGAAAATTCAATATAAATTTCCGTCTTAGGACTGCTTTCGTCGTATCCCACAGGTTCTGGTATGTTGTATCTGCATTTTCATTTAACTGTAGACATTGTTTAATTTCTTCTTTAATTTCATCTGTGACCCTTAGTTGTTCAGGAGGGCATTAATTTCCATGAGTTTATGGAGTTTCTGTGTTTTCTTTTGTTGTTAATTTCCAATTTTAATGCACTGTGGACCCATTCTTTTTTAAAAAAATATTTTGCACCTGAGGTTGGATAAATCTGACCCATGGATATGAAAGACCCACTGTACTAACATATGTAAATATGCCAGCCTGACCAACCAAGAGGACGTAGTGATACATAGCTGCAGCAGTGCACGTGATTGCTGGAATGCTCGCATTACCAATTCAGACCACTATGGAGGTGTGGTTGCTGGTGATTCATTACTATTGATGATTGTGAAGTTGTATAACTGTAAATTCTAAACTTCAGTTGTTTGATACACTGACTTAAAGAGTTTGACCATCCCATGTGACAGTCATGAAGGTTTTAATTCCTGTATCCCCTCTTGACTGAGCTGAATATTATGATTAATTAAACTATTATATACATTCTTAATTCTTTTTTATTTTTATTAGTACATGTTTGCAGTATGTAATGATTACATTTATTTTGGGAAGTTCATACATGTACACATCACATCTTAATTTTCATCCCTTTACCATCTTCTCCTTCCCACCGCCATTTCTTCGTACCCTTTTCAAAAGATCTGTCTCCCCATTTCCTATTATCTTTTATTTTGCTGTTTACTTTTGTGCTTCTCATGTAAGAGAAACCATGCATTATTTAAAATTTTATGTCTGATTTGTTTCACCTAACATTATGGTCTCAGTGTACATTTATTTTCCAACAAATGACTCAGCTTTTCTTTTATGCTAGAGTAGTACTCTATTGTGTGTAAATGCCGTATTTCCTTTTTCCATTCCTCTGTTGATGAACATTTAGGCTGCTCCCAGGATTTAGGTATTTTGAATTGTGCTGCTATCAATATGGGTATGTATGATGTCTTTTAACTCTTTTGAGAAGATAGCTAGAAGGAGAATAGCTGGGTTGAATGCAGTTTTCTAGTTTTAGTTTTTTGAGAGATCTCCAAATTGATTTCTCTAGTGGTTTTAGTAGTTTACCTTCCCACCCACAATGTAGAAGGTTTCCTTTTTCCTTCCACCCTCCCCAGCGTTTGTTATTGTTTGATTTCTTGATGGCAGCTGTTCTTTCTGGTGAAAGATGGAGTCTCTGTGTTTTTTTTTTTTAAATTTGCATAGCTCTAATGGCCAGACATGTTGACGATTTCTTCTTATATTTATTGACCATTTGTTCTTGTTCTTGGAAGTGTCTGCTCATTTCATTTGGATTTTTGTTTGTTCGTTTTTGTTTTTTGGGGTTTTTTTTTAGTTCTTTATATATTCTAGAATAGACATTAGTCCTCTGTTAGAGGAATAGCCAGCAACATTTTGTCCCATTCTATAGGGTGTGTCTTCACTCTGTTGGTTGTCCTTTACTGTGCAGAATGTTTTTAATTTGATATATTCCCATTTGTTGATTTTTGATGTTATTTCTTGTACAGTTGGGGTTCTGCTCAGAAACAGAACACATTGCCTGTGCCTGTGTGTTCAAGAGTTTTACCTATTTTATCTAAAACCAAGATAAGTGTTTTTGTTTTAAAATTTAGATCTTTGATCCAGTTTGAGAGGTATTGTCTAGTTTAGTTTTCTGCATATGCATAGCCAGTTTTCCCAGCAACAGTTGTTAAACAGAGTATCTTTTCTACAGCTAAATGTGCCTCATTGTTTCTGGATCCTCTGTTCTGTTCCTTTGATCCACACGTCGGTTTTTGTGGCAGTACCATGCTGTTTTTATTACTGTAGCCTTGTAATATAACTTGAAGCAGGAGGATCCTGATGCTTCCTGCTTTGTTTTTTGCCCAGGATTGTTTTGCTATTTTGGATCTCTTCTGGATCCATATGAATTTTAGGATTGTGTTTTCTAGTTCTGTAAGAATACTCTTAGTATTTTGACTGGGATTGCATTAAATCTATCAGTTTTGGAAGTGTGGCCACTTTCACAGTATTGGTTCTGCCTATTCATGAACAGGGGATATCTTTCACTTTCTGATATTCTCTTTGATCTTTATTTTTAGAATACTGTAGTGTCTGTTATAGAGGTCTTTCACTTCCTTGGTTAGGTTAATTCTTAAGTATTTACTTTTTCTTGATGCCATTAATAGTATTGTTTTCCTAATTTCTTTCCCAATGGGTTTATTATTGGTGTACAGGGATGCTATTGTTTTGTGTTTAGATTTTTGTATTCTGCTGCATTGCTGAGTTTGGTTTTTAATTTTATGGGTCTTTTGATGGAATTTTTGGATCTTTAAAGGATTTTGTTGTTTGTAAATAATGATAATATGACATCTTTCTTTCCTATATATATCCCTTTTATTTTTTTCTCTTGCCTGTTGCTCTGGTTAATGTTTTGAGTACTACATTGAACAGAAATGGTTCTATTAGACCTCCTTGTCCTGTTTTTGATTTTAGAGGGAAAGCACTTAACTTTTTCCCATTTAATATGATGTTGGCAGTAGGTTTGTCATAAATGACTTTTATCAGATTGAGGTTAGGTCCTTCAATACCTATTTTCTTTGTTTTTTTTTTTTAATTATGAATGGATGTTTAATTTCCTCAGAAACTTCTTCTGAATCTTTTGAGGGGATCATGTGATTTTTGTCTTTGTTTTTGTGGATGTCGTGTATCACATTTATTGATTTGCTTATGTTGGACCATCCTTGCTCCTCTGAGTGAAGCCTTCTTGTTCATGATGTATGCTTTTTTTGATGATTGTTTACACTTCGTTTGCCAGTATCTTGCTGAGAATTTTTACATCTATATTCATTAAAGAGATTGATGTATAGTTTTCTTTTTCATTTGGATCCTCATCTGATTTTGGAATCAAGGTTAATGCTAGCTTCCTGGAATAAGTTTGGCAGTACACCTTCGCTTTCAATTTCATTGAAGTTTGAGAAATATTGGTGTTAGATCTTCCCTGAAGTCCTTGTAGAATTCAGTGGGGAATCCATCAGGTCCTAGACTTTTCTGAGTTGGTAAGGTTTTTATTATTGCCTCACTTTGCTTTCCTGTTATTGAATTTCTGTGTCAGAGTTTTTGAGTCTTCTTGGTTCAGTTTTGGTAATTTGTATGTGTCTCAAAGTTTGTCCACTTCTTAATTCCCTAATTGACTGGAGTACAATTTTTCATTATAGTTACTAAGATCATCTGAATTTCAACAATTTCTATTATGATTTTGTGTTTTTCATTTCTGATTGCATGGATGTAGGTCTTTTTGTACTTAGTAAGTTTGATTAAGGGTTTGTGTATTTTATTTTTTCATAAAGCCAGCTCTTTGATTTATTGCATCTTTGTTTTTTTTTTTTTTTTTTTTTTTTTTTTTTTTTTTTTTTTTTTTTTTTTTTTTTTTTGGTCTTAATTTCATTAATATCTTTATGATATCCCTTCTTATACTAGGTTTGAGTTCGAATTGTTCTTGTTCTTTTATGATAATCATGTTATTTGAGCATGCTCTGCATTTCTAATCTGAACATTCACAGTAATAAACTCGTCACCAGGTATGGTGGCACATGCCCATAACCCAGCACTCAGGAGGTAAGGCAGGAGTATTGCTGCAAGTTTAAGGCCAGCCTGTGCTACATAGTGAGTTCAAGGCCAGCCTGCACTACATAATGAGAGCCTGTCACACACACACAAAACCAACCAAACAAAAAAAACTTGTCTTGTTAGGAATCCTTTCATTGTGTTCTATTGGTTTTGGTAGATTGTATTAGTATTATTTGAATCTAGGAATTCTTTAATTTCTTCCTTGATTTTTGTACGTGTGTGTGTGTGTGTGTGTGTGTCCCTCATTGAGTTCATGAGTGTACTACTTAATGTCCAGGAGTTTGTAAAATCACTGCAGTTTCTTTTGCTATTCATTTCTAGTGCAACTGTGTTATGATCTGGTAGTATATATGGTATGATTTCAATTCTTTTATATTTATTAAGGCAAGCTTTATGGACTTGTTTGTGGTCTTATTTTGGAGAAAGTTCTGTGTGTTGCTGAGAAGAATGCATATTCTGTTGCAGCAGGGTAGAACACTCTCAATGTCTATTGAAGTCCATTTGTTTGAAGGCGTGGTTCAGCTTGGTTATTTCAGTTTTTTGTTAGTTGATCTATTTGTGAAAGTGGTACATTGAGATCACCCAGTATGACTGTGTTGATGTTTATTTGACCTTTTATGTACAGTAGTGTTTGTTTTATGAAGTTAAGTGGATCAGTATCTGGTATATATTATAAATATATATTTATAATTGTTATCGCTTTGTTGGATTCTCTTAATATGTAGGGATCTTCATCCTTCTGATCAATTTTAGCTTGAAGTTTACTTTGAGAATAAAATTACTACCCCTGTCTGCCTTTGG
>RJWT010031364.1:0-14400 GCA_004365215.1 Cuniculus paca | reverse complement strand
AAGAACTTCTTTTATCATTTCTTATAGGGCAGGTCTGATGGAGACATATTTCAGCCTTTGGCAATATCTTTATCTCTCATTTCTAAAAGATAGTGCTCTTTGGTGTAATATTCTTGGTTGCCACATTTTTCCCTCAATTTTTTTAAAAATATCAGGAAAATCTTCTCTGGCCTATAAGGTTTCTTCTGAGAAGTCTGCTGTCAGATGAACTGGGTGAATTAGAATACCCTTATGTGTTATTTGTTCCTTTATCTTGCTGCCTTCAGAATCTTCTCTTTAGCTTTCACACTGAGAGGTTGCATTAAACCTGACTGGGGACGCTTGACTTTCCTATGCCTGCATATTTGTATATTTCTCTAGCTTTGGGAGTTTTTACATTAGTCTTTCTTTGAAAAAGTTCTTTACCTTTTTGGCATTTTTTAATCCCTCTTGAACCACAATAAGATAGTAATTTGCACATTTACGCTCTCCCAAAGTCTATGTATTCTGTCTTTATTCCTCTTTATTAATTTTTCTTCCTCTTCTGAAAGTTTATTATCAGAGAACCTGTCTTCAAGTTCACTAATTCTTCGTTCTGTTTGATCTATTCTGTTATTGATAACTTCTGTCAAATTTTTAATTTTACTTAGTGTATCTTTTAGCTCAAGGATTTCTGTTTGATGTTTCAAATTGCTTCCATCTCTGTTAAGTTTCTCTGTATTGAATTGCTTCTCTGTGTTCCCTTGAAGCTCACAGTTTTTTTTTTAGCAGCTATTTTAAATTTTCTATCCCAGGGTTTACCCATACTAGTTACTATCTAAATAGAGTCTGTCACCTTACTTTGTCTAGTAGATGAGGTCATGGTTTCCTAAAAGATCTTGATGCTTGATGTTACATTTTCCATTGAAGGATTCGATTTTTTTTAAGTCTTCATAATCTGGACTTGTTCGTTCCTATTTTCATCACTTCTTCATCAGACTGTAAGATAACTCCAGACATGGAATGTGTGTGTTTTATCTAGAGTTAATTCTTACATGTCAGACATGTTGAATGAAAGACCAAGAGGATAGTGTCATTGGCTGTAGTACTAGAAATCAGCATAAAACCCAAATCAACAACAAAATTATTATTTGGCTTCTTTTTGTTCCACCTATAAATTTAACCTCTTGGATTATATCATGAAAGTAAAATTATTGTACCATAGAATCATATACAGTAAGGCCCTGATTTACCAATGAGTTTGGTTTCAGGAGAACATTTCATTAGATTCATTCCTAAGTCTGACAAAGTGCATCGTATACACCTTTGACACAAACATACAATGTTCATTACTTTCTGCTTCCTACCAGTCCTCTCCATCTGACTACTACTTTTCCTCTTGCTGCAATACACTCTGGACTCTGATTGAGTACTGTACTACTGGACATTCTTGGGTTGTACAGTAAACACACAACAGCATAACTGTGACAATGTCCAGTAGATACATGAGCTACTTCTGCAATTTGTTCACCTGTACACATGTTTGTAATGCCAATGTTCTTATCTGTGAAACTTTGCAACTCGAGTGTTTATAAGTCAGGGACTTACTGTTTAGATATTGTTAAAATTAACCAGACAACTTATTTTATTAGTTCTTAGAAAAAAACAGTTAGCATTCATAGGACTGGACCAATTCTGTATGCCTATACCTGGTAAACTGAGCAACTCTGAAAGACAGCTACACAAAATAACAATCTTTGGTATCTTCCCATCACCTAGCTTAGAAAGCCTATATTGTTATTGTTTTTGGCTCTTTATTACTGTTATTTCTCTGACTTTATTGTTTTTTGTTTTTCTTGTGCTTTGTTCTGCTATTGCCTCTAGCACAGAAAGGATAGATGTACAACTATATGCTTATACATGCTCAGAACTACTCCTAAAGAGTTTACAAGAGCAGATTTTATTAAATATCAAAATATGAACAACTACATTGAAGAAAATGAGACTTTATAGTAGCCATAGCTGATTTCATATTTTCAGGTTCTAAAGTCCAATAATGCTTTTATTCTTTGGATTGATTGGTTTAAACCTGTTTTCTACTACTTGATTGCAATATGTGAGAAGATATGATCAGCTCTTTTGAAGAAAACAAAGGACATTAAGGTAGCCATTGTTGATTTCTTATTGTCTGATTTGAAGGCCTATAATGCTTTCACTCTTTTGTTTTAGCCGGTTTTATATTATTTAGTTTTGCTTAAGTTTATTGTGTGTGAATGTATTAATAACCATTTTGAAGAAAACAAGAGACACTAGGGTAGCCATTGTTAATTTTCTGTCATTATGTTTTAAAGACCTGTATTGCTTGCATTGTTCTGTTCTGATCTGGTTTGTGTGTTACTCTGTTTTGATTTATTTTGTTTTGTTTTTATTCTCTTTAAAATAAAAAAAATAAAAAAATAAAATCAACCAGACATGCAATACTGATCCTCAACTATAAAACAGAAAGCAAAATAGTACTCCATGCTGCAAAACACTTAATCATGAGGATATTCTATATTAATCTATGATTACACCCACTGTGATAATAATTGTAATCCTACAGTTTAAGAACTTTCAGTGCTTTTTCTGATTTTGAACTGTATGATGTGGTTTTACTGGTTGTAGGAGTATATTTTTTATTAGTATATAAGATAGCTAAATGTAGTCATTTCCAAGAAATGTATTTGATTATAACAAAATTCAATCAAAAATTTTAGCAATATTCAGTAGGGTTAATACACCACATGAAATTGATATAAATTTAACTTAAATCCAAAAAAACTAAAAGTTTCAAAAATTCTTAACAATTATGATTTGATATTTTGACACTTAAAAACATTAACGAATCTTGTTTAAAATTTTATGAATGCTTGAGTTCTGAGGACTTCACA
The DNA here is from genome assembly GCA_004365215.1 of Cuniculus paca. Taxonomy (NCBI): domain Eukaryota; kingdom Metazoa; phylum Chordata; class Mammalia; order Rodentia; family Cuniculidae; genus Cuniculus; species Cuniculus paca. The sequence goes on along the minus strand of RJWT010031364.1, from coordinate 11,512 downwards.
TTTGGAATAGCTGGCTGCAAAAACTATGATTTACATGTGGAAATAGTAAATACATTCCTTTCCATAAATGCTACATGTTGAAGGAAGGAAAGAATATTGAATTTATCATTCTATATGTGCATTGATCTGCTGTAACTATTTTCTTGTATTCCATTTACTAAAGCCTATGGCTGTAGAATATTGAAGAGACTCATATATACATGAAGGCTTTTTTTTTTTTAATTAGAACTTTGGAGTCTGACTTTACGGGTTTGAGTTTCTATTTCCTTATTTGTATGTGGTCATGACCAAGATATTTTCATGCCCTGTATTTGCCATACATCTCATGCTTGTGCCTCCAAAATACATATACTAAGTCCTAAGCCCCAAGCCCCAATGGAATGACATTCAGAATCAGACCTTTGGGAGGCAATTAGGTTTAGATAAAGTCATGAAGGCCAGAATCTTGTGATGTAATTAGTGAAACTATAGGAAAATACACTGAAGTTCCACTTCTCTTTTTTTGATGACTTCTGAAATAAGAGGTCATGTGAGTATTCAAGAGATGGCCTCCTCTGCCGTACAAGGGTAGAGTCCTCATCAGAAGCTGACCGTGCTGGTACCCTGATCACTGATTTACAGCATCCATAATGGTAGAAAAATAAATTTCTGTTGTTTAACATACCCAGTCTACAGTGTTTTGTTATGGAAGCCCAAGTAAAGACAGTACTTCAGATTCCTCATCTGTTAAATGGGATGGCAATAGTGTGCTTCAGCCTATGATATTGTTGCAAAAATGAGAATAGCACTTAAAATGAAGTGAGAAGCAGAATATAAGTTATCTTTTCTTTTTTTTAACTTAGTAATAGATTTGATGGTAAGCTACTTCTTCAAACTTAATGTCTGTTCAAAGAGGGAAACAGTCTCAGATTTGAAGTATTTCAAGGTTCTTATTTTCTACTGCAAAAGAGATGTGATCATTGCCTTCATGTTTTTCAAATTCAAAAGGATTTGAAAATGCTGAGATCTATAAATAAAATCCCTTGAGTTCAGCCTGCATATATGACTCATAACTAAATTTTCCTATCCACTGTGTTCCGGCAGGTCAAACATGTTATATAAAAAAGGAAAAAAAATCCAATAATAGTGAGGATATGTAATTAAATGGAGCAAACAAAAGATGACTTTTCCTTACAATGTGCAGATTTTCACATGAGAAATTAGCGACACACCAAGCTTAATCTAAGCAGGAAAATGCACAGGGAGTTATACAGAGTGAGCTAGCTTATTCTGGAACATCAAATCTGAAACCCTTGACAAAATGGCATCAGGCGTTAAGCTAAATTCTGGAAAGGGGATGCCGCTGAATATACCTTGACAGTCCATCTGGTAAATATGAATGTCATTTAGCGGTCTATTTCCCAATGAGTGGCATGCTAACATCTCAATAAAATAAGAATTCAGGTCGGGTGTCAATCATTCTATGCCTTCTCAGTTTCCAAGGGACTTGTCTCACCTGCAATAGCATGGAAAAAATTGCTCTCCTTCTGAACAGAAGAAAATATTAAAGCATCAAGTAACACTTCTTAGAATGCCCTCAACAAATTCAATCTGCTTCGAAAAAAACTTGGCAAATGTTGGCTGACGTTTTCTAAATGTATTAATTGAATGATCTTCTGTTTATATCTACTTTCCTTAGACTATCTGATAGATGGAGAAATAGTCCAATAGCTTTCACTCATCTTGTCTCTTGCTAGTCTTACAATAGAAGCTACAATATATCATTTACTTACATTAGCTCTCTTGCATCTGAGTATTCACTTGTCAGTTTGAACCAGTGAAACAAGGAGACGTCTGTTGAGGTAGAGATCTACTCCTAAATGTAGAGATCTACTACTGTATCTTACCTAACCCACAGGCCTTCTTGGCTTTAAAAGTGAATGTGATACTTAACATTGCATGAGCCATCCTATGACCATGAGGCGATTGGTCCCAGCTATACCTGACAAGGGTCAAAAGATGAACTTTCTCAGTAACATCATCAAAAAATAGGTATAATGTATAAAATTTAAATATGAGAAACAGTGCCCAGCAAACATTCAAATCATCCCTGCAGAGGAAAGAAAGATAGAGTTAAAGAGAAGGACTTGAGATAACAGGAGAGATTTGAGCCAGGAAACCAGTTGCTTCTAAAAGCTAAGCAAAATTCATGGCAAACTGCAATCAAATAAATGGTGAAATCAGTTCTCAGTCATACCAAGGGGATCCCTGAAAACCACCTGAGAAGTCACAGAAGATTTTGTTCTTGAGATTCTCCTGTTAAAAACAAATAGGCTGGCCAATACCTTGATTTTAGTTTTCTGATACTTAGAGCAGAGAATCAACAGAGTCCAACAGATCTTTGACTTTCAGCACTGTAAAATACTTGTATATGTAGGATTTTTTCCAAACCACTGCATTTGTAGTAATTTATTACAGCATCAGTAAGAGACAAAAACACTTGCCCAAATGAAATTGTACAATAATCTGTGATAGAAAATACGGCACTCTAGGGAGTCAAATAATAAAAACAATGACAGTAACAAAAAGGTAATAATAATGACAAATATGAATGAATATTTCTTATTTTGTGTCAGGATCTGTTCTAAAACAAACAACACATTAGGAGACTATTTCCTTCAAGTTTATGCCTTAGAAGATGTAACAGAAAATAAACAAACACAAAAGAAAATATCTGTGCTATATAGGTAATTAAAATACAACAATTTCAAAGAAAATTATTTTAAAAGAATTTAGATTATATGGTCAGGGAAGTCGTTTTTGTGGAGGTAAGAACAAGGGAAATGTGAAATTATAGAAAGGAAGAGGCTAATAAAACTTTTTGAGGAGGACAATACAAAGACTTGCAAAGCACAATGATAGAAACAAAGGAGAAACATTTGGTGTCAAGCAGGTGGAGCCATAGCACATAAGAAAGAGATGATACATGATGTCTGGAAGAAAAGAAGGGAAAGACGAGCAAGGATAGGCCCTCCTTATGCATGAGCAGCTTGTATTTTATTCTTAGAGGGATGGAAAGTCTCTTGCGGGATATGAGGTAAACCATGTTTAAAATGATCACGGAAGGTGGTTAGTGTCAGATTATTTTGGACACCGATTAAATAGGACTTTTTGAAGCATTTGTTGTGGATAGGAAGATAGGAATAGAGTTAAGAAAAACTTCATATTTTTAATTTGAGCAGCTACATGGATGATAATTCAGAAAATTAAGATGGGAAAGAACCGAGAAAGCTTAGCAGGTGGAGTGGATAGGCTGGAAAATCAATTCTGCTTTGGCTATTTTAATTTTGGGAAAATGATTAGCTAGTCTTAGGGCTGATTTGCATATCTACTGGGCAATCTTTCTCATATTTAATTATAATACTTTATACTTTTTTTGATGATTTCTTTGAACTATTTTCACATTCCTTACTTCTTTTGACTAAGTAAATCTATTTTCACTTATAAAAATGTGTTTCAAATGAAAACATGAGGGCAAGTAGACAATATATCCACTTTATACAGTAGTCATATAAAAGGAAGTCATAAAAATAAACACATTGTGAGAAAAACTATTATTTTGACTTTTCATTTCTGTCACCTAATGTTCTGAACATATAGTCTGATTACTTCGTTACAGTAAAGAGGGAGGGCACAAAAGGAAAGAGAGTGAAAAGAGAGAAGTTGAGATATTCATAAGTATTAATTTGATATCACAATTTAACAAAATAAGACACGGTCTTTCGATTCTTTAGTTTCCATTGATTATTTCAAGAATCTTTTCCCTCTTTAGGTGAATTATAGTGTAGAATGCCACACATATTTACTATTCAATTTTTTCTCACTTAGTGCCTATTGTTATGCTTTGTGTCTAGGTGGCCCCCCAAGCTTCATGCAGTCTTGGAGGCAGCTGAATCCAGTGTTTGTGATTGGTTCATTGTCTAGCAGTGGGATTAGTGGAGTGAATGCTGCACCTGCCCATGGGTAGAGTCAGCATAAAACATAAGGTAGGGAAGAAGGCCCTGTTTTTCTTCTCTTTTGCCTTTTCACTCTTGTTGCTTATGGGCCACCATGAGCAGCTGCTCCTCAGTCACCTTGGAGCCAGCTGAGTATGGACTGAAACCTCCAAAAACTCTAAGAAATAAACCTTTCCTTCCTTCATTTTGAGTGCTGGGCATTTTTGTCTCAGCAACAAGAAACAGGTAACCAAGACACCTATAATCATTGGGTGGTATGTGGCCTGCAGTTTGAGAATATTCATATAGACTGATAGATTCTGCTAGCCTGGGGCTTAGCTATCTCTAACATGACATCTGCCCAACTTGGTACCAGACCCAGAGAAGCAACTTATCTCTCCAAGAGTAACTCCTATGTTTTCCTTCTAGTTTCAGAAATAAACCTCCTGCTCCCTTTTTGTGTGTGCACCCAGCACTCTCCAATCCCTAGACTCCACAACCACCCAAGCACTCTGCCATCAGCTCCCAGTAAATCTTTCTGTTTCCTGTTTTGCGTGCATAGATGATCCTTCAAATCAGCTGTTACTATGTCATTTTGCCCACCTCCAAAACTCCTCCCCCAGCCAAACCTGATAAAAGTAGCTTGACTTCTTTGTTCTCACTGAGAGCCCCTGCACTTCTTTGCAGCTGTCTCATGTCCACATTAAAGGCCTTTCTACTCTTTTCCTTTTTTTGTTCTTTCTGTGCTGCCTAAGATTGAGTACCAAAAATTCTCAGTCATATACCTAGTAGATATTAAGTTAATATATGAGGAGAGGAGGAGGCACAGTGAAAACTCACTTATGTATTCCTGACTCTCAAGCATTTAAAGGGCCAATAAATTTTTTAAAGAAATTAGAAATTTATGATGTGCCAGACACTAAAATGATACTTATATGTTACCATATTTAAGCCAAAATAATATTTGTATTGAGCTAACCAACCACTTGTTTCCCATTATGATGTCAGACCTGTGCTCCTAGTCTGTCTGTCAGACTGAGTTTTTCTATAACTCTTCAGGCCAAGATAAAAATAATTTTTTGTGCAAAAAAACACTTCCTCACCTAATCAGTGTTTAAATCACTATGATCTTTTGCTGTCTATGATCTTTTTCTTCAGTTATTTAGCTAAGTTTGGGATAATATTTGTTTGTGGGAAGTATCAAAATAGTCTCCTTCCAAAAGTTTGGCCCATGCTACCTCTCCTTTTATTCAGAGTGCTTTTCATATATTTTCTTTTCCAGCAGCATCTCTGTAAAAAAATTTAGAACACTAGGCCATGTTAACTTTGTTCAACATAAAAATTCTGGATACATTATGTTGGAAGAGGGAGTTAAAATACTTTAAAGCATTTAATTACATCTTCCTTTAAAAAGATGATCATGAGATCATGAGCTTATGTGTGTGTACATTTGGAACAGAAAGTCTGGGCCTGGTGATTTTTGCTATTCAAATATTTCTCCTGAAGTGAATGATTCAAAATAATAATGTGGTCTCGGTCTCTTTCTCTCTTTCTCTCTCTCTCTCTCTCTCTCTCTTTGGTTCTCTACACTATCACAAGTCTTACTCCATTGCTTAGGTTTGAAGGATTGCTAACTATATTTGCCATTTATAACTGATTGAGCTGTGCAGTGGGTCTCTCATTCCAGCACTAGGTAGGCTAATACAGGAGGATCTTCATGAGTTTAAGGGCAGCCTGGACTACATTTTGTGTTCAAGAACAGCCTCAACTACATAGTGAGACCCTGTCTCAAAAAACGAAACAATACTCATTAAAACAGCTAACTGGAGGGGACTACTGTATCATTAAAATGAAATGAAAAGTCTCAGTCATTCCTCCCTTTCTGGAACACTTGCACAGCAAAAGCTTTTTAAGTGTCTCCCACTGAATTGGTGAACTAACGTGGTTGGTTATATCTTAACAAGCCTAGGTACCAATCTTAACTTTCCAGTTACTTTACAATGTGTAAATTAATCAATCTACCAAGGCTTATGTAAGAGTCCACAAACTAAAAGACCAAGGTTAGCAATCTTTCCAGTCTGAGCTCTTATTCTCTAGTTCAGTTTCATCAGAAAAGCCCTCTATCTGAAGAAGAGGGCTTTTGAAAATGGTGGGTGGTGTATGAAGAGGTATCTGCACAGTCATGAACAAGGGGTAACATATTGTTTGGACTAGGCAGTTGAATCATGAAACCCACCATTTCACCTCTTCTAAGATTTTCTGTTTAGAGACTTCTACACATGAAGGCAAAAACCAAATCTCTGATAGTGTTTGATTTTATATTTGCAACATATACACATTCTTATTTTTCATACGGTTGATCAATTTTTGTCCATTGTGTAACGTAATGGAGGCTGTATATTCTCTTTTAATGCTCCTAATTATTTTCACTTTAGCTTACAGATATATTTTTCATAGATCTATGATCTATGATCTATGATATATATTTTTCATAGATCTAGCATCTGCATCATTTTTCTATTCCTTATCCAAAGATGAATCCAATATAATATATGCATGTTTGTATACATTTTCTTTTATACACAAATATACTTTTCTAGCAATCACAATTGGTAACAAAGTCAAACGTTAACTATGCCTCACAGCACCATTATAAGCTAACTCAGAATGTTTATTCATCAGCAAACAAATTTTCAGTGCAAAAGACAACAGCAAAGTATCAAAGTATGAAAAATGAACCCTCATTTTGTTTTAGAATCAATTGGCAGAAAATCGATGATCTTTAGTATAGGAACTCTATGCTCACCTCTAGAGACCTCAGTATTATTACAATGGATTCACAAATCTTGAAAATAAATATTTGTTCAATCAACAAATGAAAACATTATTAAGACTAGTCTTTTACCAGGTTTGGTGTTTCGCACGTGGCTACATATTTCACAATAGCTCTCAAAATGTGAGTTTTGGATCAGCATCATCAGGCTGACTTGTGAATGTACAAATGTGATTTCTTGTGTTTCACTTCAAATACACCACACAAGAAATGATGTAGATGGGGCCTAGACTTCTTTCTTTTCAAAGGCCATCGTTTAATTCCTATGCCCATGAAAATGTTTTTGTTTATGTTTTTGTTTTTGTTTTTGTTTTTTTTTTGCGGCACCGGGGATTGAACTCACGACCTTGCTCTTGCCAGGCAGGCACTTAGGCCGCTGAGCTAGATCCCCGGCCCATGTTTTTGAGACAGGGTCTCACTATGCCGTTCAGGCTGGCCTTGAGCTCACTTTGTAGCCCAGGCTGGTCTCAAACTCACAACGATCCGCCTGTCTCAGCCTCCCGAGTGCTGGGATTACCGGTGTGAGCCACCACGCCCGGCTTTCCCATGAAAATGTTTACAACATGTATTTTGTAAAAGATGTAAAAGAAGCATTACTTTGACATCAGGGTTAATTAATGTAATTTATCCTAATGATATTATAATTATGGATTATGGAAGTGTCTAAAGATGTATCCAATAGAATATTCATCATAGAACTGCATATAGTTGTGATAAAGAATAATAAAATGGTGGATTTTTTATATAAAGAATCAAGGGAGATATTAATAATTAATAAAATATTTAATAAAAGGAATTTTAAGTAATAAACCTAAGATTGCTACAATTTTTCAAATGCATACAAATTACTGCATATAAAAGTCAAAACTAGGGATAAAAATAATCAAAAATATTTAAAGCCATACCTATTTCTAAGTTCCTGAATATCTATAATTTTCTTTCTTAGAGATTTTTGTCAGGAGTTTTAAGTCAATGTGAGAGTACGCATGCACAAATGTGGGCATATATGCACATTTGCATACACATGCATATGTATATGTGTATAAACACAAATGTTTTCAATTATAAAATTTGAAGAAGGTCTATTTAGAAAATAAGAACAGATACTAACTATGGTCTTTTACCTGGTTCTAAAGATGTGAAAAATGTTTTCACTTAAAATAAGCATAAAAATAAAGTTTATTACTTGCTCATATATTACATGTGCCCCTCTTCACATTAGGCACCATGTCCACTAGATAATTATGCTACCATATTTACATTTGAGTAGACTAGAACAAGACAATGTTCCTCACAGAAATGAAAATTACACTTTACAAATAAAGTGGGTAACTGAAGAAAAGGATCACTACACAGAATATATATCTGAGTTTGGGGATTTATTTTGTCTGGTAAGCTTAACCTTTCATTAAAACAATGCTAATTTCACTTCCATGGTAGTCTTGAAGTTCTGTTTCCTTAAGTTGCTTTGTTTTTTCTTTAATTTATGCTTTATATAGAAGAAAACTAGACTTGGAAGAGTTCAATATGTAAAGAGGTTTTCAGATTTTCTGTTTACATTTACTAATGTAAAAAAACATTATTGTACTTTTAGATACTTTTAGCTATCAATTTTTTTTTGATGAATGAACTGTAGAGAATTCTGATTACTCTTTTGAATGCTAGTTCTTTTCAAGAAAACTACAGTTCAGGATTTTCTGTTCTTCTACCCTTGAGTACATTTTAAGACTGGGAAGAATGGATCATGTGTGTAACTTCAAATGAATGAAAGTCTGCAAGATTCTTCACAAATAGCAAGTTTTGTTCCCAGGTGTCAGTTACATAGCTATGTTTTTCTTTGGCAACAAAAAAAAGCGAGCTACTGTTTTCAAAACTTTAAATAAAAAATGATTTCCCTGGAGAAATAATAAACTACTTGTAAAACAAAGAACATAGTTAAAATTCAAAGGGATTATTTGAAGTTTGAAGTTTTTCCTCTTTCCTCTCAACCTCTCCAAGCTATTTTTGTTTTTCTGCTCCTTGTTATTATGACAGAGGCCAAATGTTATTTAGCTATCCAAATTAGTTGACAAATCTCAGACATGATGATTAGAAAAAAATCACTTTTTCTTACATTTTGGTTTAGTGTCAAAGTGCTAACCGTGTTTTCTTTTTTCAAATTGAGACAAGTATTAAAATAATTAATGTATTTAATTTAATAAACAGGAAAATTATACTTTGTGATAATCATATCATTGATCTCCAACAGTGTAAAACAGAATACAACTGTCAATGTAAGATAATGGATACTATTGGAACCAGTTATTTCTTTTTTTTCCAGTGAATTTTGATTTGAGACACTGAGTTTAAATCTTCCCAAAGCCAATCGCTTTACAAAATAGATATATAGGATATCTGATTTGTTGTTGTTTTATGGAACTGGGCATCAAACTCAAGGACTTTCGCATTATAGGCAAGTCCTATACTAAGAAGTAGCAAATCTGATGAGCATAAAACAAAGGTCTGAGTCCTTAAGAAATACAGTAGCAAAAGCCCAGAAAAGACTGAGCAAACTACAGGAGATTCTAAGCCTCAGAACACCTTGATAATTTTCCTTTATGTCCTGACGTTATGTGGCAGAACTTTCCAGGGAACTACAGGAGATGACTTAAACAAAATTATAAGATAAAAGATATGAGTCCTTTCCTCATTCCTTAACTTTGTTGCCTTAGATCTCCCTATGACTAAAACATAATTGTTAACTTCTCTAATATGCTGTTAAGTGGGACTTACTTCAAAAGGAAAAATGCTCACACACTCTTATTATTATGATATTTAAGACAGCATTTTAACCTATTTTCAAAAGTTTATTTGCAGGAAATCTGAAACTGATTATAATTATAATTCCTCACTGTATTACAGTCTAGTGTTCATGCACTAATCCTTATTATATTGCCATGAAATTACAGAAGGGATATCAGAACTATTTTGTGTTTATTCTAAATATGCTAGATAAGCCATTAGCATTAATGTAGCTGAAGTTTTATTATTTTTCTGCTCAGAAATAATGGAAATGAGTTTATTTAATATGAGATGATGGCTTCATATAACCATTAGGATTAGGTAATGTTAAAATTTTTTAAAAATCTCTATAGAAAAATATTGCTAAATTTCTATGCTGTTGAAATATGTGGACTTCAATAATGTGGTTGCAGCAGTTGGTTTGATTTAGTCTTTTGCAAGAATTAATTTAAAGAATGCTACATTCTGTAATTGTCCTACTCAGACCACATTAAAGTGTATGACATATGTGATCTCTAAATATTCCTTATATAAATTCATACAGTCTTTCTGTAATTAAGCTTGAGTAGTCTTTTCATTGGAAATCTTAAATTCTGTTAGGAGTAGTAAGTTTGCAAATACCTACTCCTAGAGCCACTCAAACACACAGGTAAGGAGAAACTACAGGCTAACATCACACACACCCTCACTTACACAAGTGCACGTACATACAACCCCCACCCAAAAAATCTTTTTTTATCTCTTTATTCTTTAACAAAGGATTAAAAAATGCAGGTATGGTAGTGCATATCTGTTATCGCAGCTACTTAGGAGGCTAAGGCAACAGAACTTCAAATTCAAGATCAGGCTGAGCAACTGAGTGAGTCTATGTCTCAAAATAAAAATAAATAAATAAATAAAATGGAATGGTGGTATAGCTCAGTTGTAGCATCCACTTGGCTTCAACTTCCACTTCTATCAAAACAGAGGCAGCAACAACTACAACAAAAATAAGGTGAAAACAGATACTGCTTGACTGTAAGTGATTCACAGACTTTGAAATCATAAACATCCAAGTTTGAATCTTGGCTCTACCCTTTAACTCTGAGGGGTTAACTCTAATGTTTCTGGGATTATTCATCTGGACATTAAGCATAGCAGCACTTCTGTTATTGTGTGGCTGGATGTTTGGTAATAATTTTGTAATTTCTAAAGACTAACCTCTTGAAATTAAAATATGTAAAATCAGCACTTTTCAAAGCCACAAAAATACCATCTACCTTCCATTTTCTAGGTATGAGACACTTCTCACTGAAAAATCTTGATGAGACTGGTGCCAGGATGGGGTAGGGAAACAAGTGGCAATATTGTTAAGTAATTTATACTTCAATCTTAAAATTGGATAATTTTATATTTAAATTGAATAGACCTTTTTAGAAAAATAATCATAAAGCAAATTCCCTTTTAAATCCAAAGTCATTACTTCCCTTCTTTACTATAATAGTCTCCAAAATGCCTTCAAATCTCTGTCTTATTTATAGGGCTATCTCTTTTAAATTATTCTTTAAAAATTAAAAAAAAACGCACTTGTATAGCTCAGGGAAAATCAATATCTGACTACCAACAACCACAGTAGATATTTTTGTGACCGTTAAACTTTGAGTCTGACCAGTGTCAGTTGAGACTGTGGCCTTGGGTTCTAGCTTGTGACCATGGGAAACTGCCCGTGCACTATGAACCTGTTTCTTCATCTTTCAGTGACCCTACAGCCTCTTCTCTGGTCTCCTTGCAGTTTCTGTTGACACTACAGGCAATTATTGTTTTCATATCCATCACCATAAATTACTTTTGCTTTTTCTGTAAATTCAATGATAAAGGAATGATATTGCATATCCTCTTTTGTGCATGGTGTCCAAAAATAATGTTCTAGAATTTTGCCCCAATA
>RJWT010031363.1:0-14405 GCA_004365215.1 Cuniculus paca | reverse complement strand
TTTCTGATGAAGGAGGAAGTGAGGTCATCAATTAAGAGTGAAGATGGGGAGAAAGATGAGAGATTTGAAGAGAACATTATCTAGGAAGGTGGGAGAGTGAGCCAGCTAGAGAAATGTGTTGATTGCTGACTAGCATTAAGACTCCACTTGAAATTAGTGATCATAAATTGGAATTCATGTATTCATGAATTTAAAGCATGGCTGTGTGTTTCTTTCCAGTCATATTTTGCTGAGGGTCATCTGTCTACATTGTAATTTTTTTTATTTGACTTTGATCCCTCTGGTCATGTCAATCACAGCAAAGAGCCCGAGTCTCCCAGGCAATCCCTGACCGCAAGACTCTGATTCCCATTCGGCTCAGTGTATCATCTTTTCTAACCCTCTCTCCTGAGGATATAGCAGGATACAGACTTGGGATCGGCAGAGAGCTGGCCTTAATGAAAATGTGGTTTTGCTGAGTAGAGCCAAGCAGTAGAGGGCCAAAGGAATCCGTGAGGAGCGTGCGCAGGGAAGTCATGGTCATGACTGACCATATGATTCAAGCTGGACAGAGAGGGGAAGTAAGGGCACAAGGGAGTGAGGGACAGTGAAGAAATGATAGGGAATGAAGACTGTTGAAATGGAATCTAGAAGAAGCAGACTGGAAAGATCCTAGTGGTCTGGGTATGGGACTTTTGAAATTACTGTGAGCAATGATGAGGTCCAGGGTATGACTATGTGAGTGGCTGAGGTGGGCTTAGAAATCAGCATCTCTGGAAGAGAGGAGTTCAAGGAAATGAGAATCCAGTGGAAGGTTCTCTGTGTAGGTACTGAAATTGCGAAGAATATGGAGAAAGTAGAGGGCTAAGTGGGTGGCATAATCTGATGATATCAGCTTCAAAGCTGGAGATGTTTTGTTTTGCTCTGCTTTCATTTGAAAGAGGAAAGGAGAATGATCTGGAAGCAGTGGTGATAAGCAGCAACATCTACCTTACCTCCTCACCTAGTGATTGAAGGAAAATGAGAAAGGAAGCAACCAGCAATTTGGAGGCTTTGGGGGAAGCATGTCCTCAGGGTGAGTTGGGTTTCAGTTACAGCAAGGAGAGGATAGAAGCAGTCAGATGGGAGGTTGACAAGAGAATTTTTCTGATGTCTGACTGAATTTCCAAAAGCCAAGGAAAAGATATGAGTGGGGAGAGGAGGAGATAGGGTTAGAAAAGATGATATACTGAGCTGGATGGGAATCAGAGTCTTGTGGTCAGGGATTGCCTGAGAGACTTGGGCTTTGCTGTGACTGATATGACCAGAGGTGTCAAAGTCAAATAAAACAAAATTATAATGTAGACAGATGACCCCAAAGACAGACAGTGGTTGTGTGTGGGGTATAGCAAGATCCTTGCTTCCTCTTCATCCCTGCTTTTGGAGCCCTTGAGATGGCAGAGGTAACTGTTCTTATTCTGAATACCTAGTGTCACTTTCCACTTCACTCATCCATAATTGTTTTGATAAACAGTGGCCACCAGTTATGTAAAACACAGTCACCCATAAATGGGGTTAACCCTGCCTCCAGCAGGGCTGTGCCCAGTGCCTTCATGAACTCATTTCATCCTCACAATAACCTTTCCAGCTGGGTATTGTTGTTACCCTGATTTTGCAAAGAAGTAAACTGAAATCCAGAGGAGTTAGATTCCTTATTCAAGCTTACATAAATAATAAGTGGAAGAGTTGAGATTTAATCAAGATTTCAAAACCCCAGCTTGTATGTCTTCCCTTCTTGTTCTATCTTCTCTTGGGTAGGGCATTTGTCAAAGCATTTGTAAATGGTGGAAATGGAATTATATTTACTACATATTTTGTAGGTGCTTTGCTTTTTCCTTGTAATTATCACAGCGAATGGTGCCCAGAATAGATGAGGAAATGGAGACTCAGACATTAAGGGACTATAGGGAGAAATGAGGCCCAAGATGGCTTCACTGTGGTTCACGCTGTGTGCGTGGGGGGCGGGGGGGGTTCCAGTCTATATTAACACCAAGTCAGCGAAATTCCAGGCTCGCGCAGTGGTCTCCGTGTAAATAACTGATGCTGCCAAGGTCGATGCTGGCCAGTGTGAATAACTTACATAACCAAGGTCATTAATGGCACAGAGCCTCTATTATGTAGACCCCTGCGTATAACTGGACTGCCATATAAGTGTGCACCTCAGAATAAAGATATCTAATCTAGTCCACAACTTTCTTGAATCCTGCCTTGCTATGAGCAGGAGTAGGACTAGAGGAGGCCATTCATCTGAGGATTTATAATGCCTTCCTTCTGCAGACTCCTCCTTACCCCACACTGTTGCCCAACATCACTGCCCCACACTTCGTGTTGCCAGGTGACTGCTGGAAACTCATCCTCTCTGTACTACTGTGCTTTTCACCTTCCTCTGTGAAGTCTGTTGACTCTGTGCTAATGACGCACAGGCTTTGAGCTCAGACCCAGATAGACAGGAGATCAAATTCAGGGGGATGTCTAAGCTCCCCATATGGAACACCCTCACCACTGCTCCCAGCTTAAAACAGAGGATCATGCTTAATCCTGTCTGCACTTGTCCTATTCATCCATGGATCATGAGAACTATCAATTCTATCTCTCAAATTTCTCTTGAATTTCCTCTTCAAATCCATTCCATAAACAATATTTGATGGTTGATTGTGAGACTATCTGTTCCCTCCCCTTCTTCCTAACCCAGGTTCCTGTTATCTGTCCCTTATAGACTGTAGCAACAACCCTACTGGAGCTTCCTGCTTCCAGTCTTACTTTTTCCAAATACTCTATGATCTTGCTCACTCCAGTGCTTAAAACCCAGGGAGGCTCCCCGCTGCCGCTTAATGAATTCCACGGCCTGGCATTCCAGGTTCTTCCTCCCTCTCAGCTCTGCCTTCAGCCGCTCACCCTCCGTGCAGTCCACACTTCCCCTGTGTGTATTCCAAATCTCCAGCTCCAACACAGGAGGCACTTAATTTTATTTTTTTAGAACAGTTGTTAGATTAAAAATTGCAAAGATAATGCAGTTCCCAAACCGTAAGTAATTTAAAGAGCAAAATAAAAGATAGATGATAGGAAATAGGGAGAAAGACTCTGTGGAGATGGGAAGGGTGTTGGGGAAGTGGAGAGATGGGGGGAGAGAAGGAAAGAGACGTGAAAAGGATCGAGATGCAAAATGCATATGCACTTATTCCCCACAGTGACTCTATGTATTATGTATTGCAAACATACTCTAACAAAAAGGATTTTTAAAAAATATGGAGAGTTACTGTTTACCCTGTACTCAGTTTCCCCTATTGTTCCCATCCTACAAATTATGGTACCTTTGTTAAATTAAGCAGTATTGCTACATTATGATTAACTGAAGTCCATGGTTTAATTCCATTTTCTTTACATCTTTTTTGTTGTTCTTTTTTTGGAGGCAGGGACTCACTACGTAATGAAGTCTGGCCTTGAACTTGCTTATGTGGCCCAGGCTGGCTTTGAATTCATGGTGATCTCTTGTCTCAGCCTCTCAAGTACTAGGATTACAGGTGCACAGCACCACGCTCAGCGTTTTCCATCTTACCAGAGCCCTTTTTCTATCCTGTGATCCATCTAGAATATCATTTACATTTAATTGTTCTACCTCTTTAGACTCTTGATGTCTGGGAGATATGGAATGTACTTCTTAGCTCCTTGCCTTGCCCAGGTTGTGCCTCCTCTTAATGATTACCCTCTCTCTCTCACTCTCTGCTAGCAAACTCCCATTTGACTTTAAAGACTCAGTTCAAGTACCATCTCTTCTAGGATTCCTTTGGTGGCCCGTGACCATCCAGCCTTGGTCACAGGCCTCTCCTTAACCTTGCATACCAATTAGCTGTATTGCAAATGTCTGGAACTTATCTCTCTTCTCCTCAAAGTATAAGGTCCCAGAGGGCAAGAGTCAACTATCACACACATCTACCGTCTCAGTACCAGGCATAGGGCTTTGCCATGAATAAGGATTAAATAAAAGGGCAAAATAAAAGTGAATGCTCAGCCTATTGCTTTCAAAACTGGGCTAGCTGTGGTCCATGAACCTCCAGTGTTGACCTTTCTCTCAGCCATAGATCTAGTCCACTCTCCTTCTCTATCAGGTCTTCCCTTAGGGACTGAGAAGTCCACGGTTCCTCTGGGGTTGGCCTTTCTATAGAATAGATTTGCTGCTTTCTTTCCTGCTTTCCTCTCAGAGCTATTATGGACTTCAATCCAGACAGATCATCTAACATATTGTAAAAGAAGTTTTAAAAGTCACAGCCTGACACTATATTAAAGATGGGATATGCAGGTCCAGCTGGTCTCATAGTTGGACTGTCGAACTCAGCCTTGACATGCAACACCAGCTGCAACTTGTAAGATAACATAACCCAGCCACACTACCCAACCAGTAAGTGTATTCTGTTGTGCTAGCTTGTTTCAAGGACTTATCACCCAGGGACAGACCAGTCCAAAGACGTGATTTTACCCACTCACCCAAGCCCCTACTCTGTGATAAGAAATGCCCCCAATTAAACCTGCCTGAAGTAAATCTGCCTAACAATGTATAACAAAGCATATGTAACCAATTATAGAATAACTTGCCATTAGCTTTTGTACTTCCTGCTTGCAACATATATAAATTTCTGTTTAACCCCATGTCAGGGCTGATGCTTTGGAACTGAGTTCCTGCAATAGTTTGCTGGTGTAATAAAGCTGTTGCCTTCCAAGTGCCTCGGTGCTGCAAGTCTTCTGTCCAGTTCGGTCCCAGTCCTGCAACAGTATGGTCACAAGAAGAGGTCTTGTCATTCTCATTACACACATGAAGAAACTGAGGCAGAGAGAGGTAAAATGTGCGTACTTTACTAGAGATCACACAGCTGATAAGTGGGTTGACTGAGACTTGAACCTAAGCTCTTGTGACTCATTCCTAAGCCTGGGCTCTTCCCACTGAACCACACTATTTCTGCATATAAAAAGCGAGACCTAACCTTAGGCAACAATTAAGTACTATACCATAGCCATTCCAGGACATCTTGGACTCCTTTGCAGGGACTATTTTTTAATTTGTTTCTTTATTTTTATTTCTTTATTTTTATTTTTTTATGAGCAGGATATATTTATTGAGAGAAAGAAAGCTTCTGTCTGAGAGAGAGACAGAAGAGGAGTTTCTTTACTTTTTTTTGAGATGAGGAGTCTCACTATGCTTCCCAGGCTGGCTTCCCCCACTCCTAGGCTCAAAAGATCTCTTTCAAAAGATCTCAAAAGATCCTTACCGGCTGGAACTATGGACATGTGCCAGCCTTCCAGGGTCCAGGGATTATTTTAAACTTTTCAGTTTCCTTAGACTTAGAGTGGAAGAGATGAGAACAGTGAGAGTGAAGAGAGAGTGAACAGAAAAAAATCAAAGTGATTCTGAGGTGAGACATTGTGTCACAAGGTGCCATTTTGTGAGGAGGGAAATGTCCTCCCAGGACACCGTTCTCCCCCACCTGTGTGTTGCTGTGTCAACTGATTAAACTGAAGGTGGGCCTAGAAATACACGATCAGCAGAGATATAATTAACCGTTTAATTTTCTTCCCCTGGAAGTTTGCTTAGGCAGTTCCCAGGCATGCTTTCTTTAGCTTTTCCCTTTGTACACTGTCCTCCAGCTGCCCAGGAACCTGAGGCCTGTTGTAGGGCTGGCTTGAGGGGGAAGAACAGCAGATTGAGGGCAAATTATAAACTGAATGAACGTGACTCTTGTTTATACAGAGCTGTACAGCTGCCAAGGCACTGTAATAACACATTTCAATTTGTTCTCCCAACAATACTGAGAGAAGCGTATTATTATCAGCGCTAATTTAGAGCTCAGAAAGTCAAATAACTGGCTCAAGTTCACATGCCAGGAAGTGGCAGAGCTGAAATTTGAACCCAGATGTGCTAGCTCTCCAAACCCATACTCTTCTTACTGTGCCTCCCTGCATCCTTTCGTTAAATGCGCACCGTGTTTAATTAAATGGCACACAAAGTGCTAAAGGGACATTGAAGTTAAATGATGATGAGAATGAGGGTAATTGTGAGACACTTCTTGGAGGAGATAATCCCATATGTGAGATGGAAACAGAAGTGGGTGTCAAGGTGCACAGATTTTTAAAAAAATATTTTTGGCCAGGCATGTGGAGGCTTAGGCAGCAGAATTTTTAGTTTGAGGCCTGGCTGGGCTACATAGTTAGTTCAAAGCCGACTTGAACTGCATAGCAAGAATATATATATATATATATATTTGATCTGTTCCCAAAGGGATTTAAAGTAGCAAAGAAAGATTAGATGGAGAGATGCCATCCTTTTTGTTTTGTTTTGTTTTTTTGGTACCGGGGATCGAACTCACGACTTCACACTTGCCAGGCAGGCACTTGTGCCGCTGAGCCAAATCCCCGGCCCTTCCTTTTTTTTTTTTTTCTCCCGGTTTGCCGTGACTGTAGTCTAGTCCTCCCCACTGCCAAGAATACTGCTCCAGATTACCTCTCAGCAGTTCATTAAGTTAGTCAAAAACAAATGAACAAACAAAACCACCAAGAGTTTATAGGAAGAATTTATATATAGTGTTTACATAAAAATCACTAGAAGAGTTTAAAGTCTGATAGAGACAAAATACCTGGGTAATTCATAATAGTGCTTTCTTGGAGAATGGGTAGAATGAGAGAAAGACTGTGAAGGCAGACTGTCTGGTTGAGACCACCTGGTTCAGATCTTCACCTGCTGCATGACCTTAGACAAGGTATTTAACCTCCAAGGCTCAGTGTAAAAGGAGGATGAAAAATGAACCTCTCTCAAAGTTTTGTAAGAACCAGCCCTGTGCCTGGCATACTCAAACTCAACAAATGGCAGCCAGCCATTACTGCTGCCTGGGGGAATTGGTGGAAATGTGAATCACAGAGGAGAAAGAGAGCGAGCCAAGTTTTGAATGGTAAGTAGTAACTAGTTCAGCAGGCAGGGGATACAGCTGTTTCTGGCAGAGAAACTAAAATAAGCAAAGCACAAAGACTCCGAGGAACACAGTAATTGGGACCTTTGGAATATTCCAAGGTAGTTAAAACCTAGGGAGAAAAGAATGGAAAGTTGGGAGAAGGAATTTAAGCCACTGAAATCATTAGGTTAGAAAACAAGGGATAAATTTAGCATCCTAGCATCCTAAAAGGAAATATAGCACAGCAGTTAAACCCCCAGCTCCAACACTTGCTAATGAGAAATTTGCTAGTGCCATCTAAGTTCCTCCCAGTACCTCGGTTTTGCACAGCAAGAGAAACCACCAATAGAATGAAGACACAACCTACAACATGGGAGAAAATGTTTGCCAGCTGTACCTCAAAGGATTACTATCTAGAACATATAAAGAAGTAAAAAAAAAATCAGTTCTCCCAATCCAAAAATGGGCAACTGAGATGAATACACACTTCTCAGGTAAAGAAATACGAATACCAAATAAATATGTGAAAAAATGTTCAACATCACTGGTCATTTGAGAGATGCAAATTAAAACAACGCTGAGATTACACCTCACCCTGGAAAGAATGCCTGCTATCAAGAAATCAAGCAATAACAAATGCTGGAGGGGCTGTGGGGAAAAGGAACCCTTCTCCACTGTTAGTGGGAATGCAGACTGGTGCAATCACTGTGGAAACCTGTGGAGATTCCTCAAAAAACTAGGACTAGAGGTCCCATTTGACCCAGCTATTCTCCTTCTGGGTATCTTCCCAAAAGAATTACAAACATCGTATCATGGTGATATATGTGCACCCATGTTTATAGCAGCACAATCTGTAACAGTCAGATCTTGGAAACAACCTAAATGCCCATCGACTGAGGAATGGATAAGAAAGATGTGGTATTTTTATACAGTGGAGTGCTACTCAGCCATAAAGAAGGATAAACTGGAGACTTTTTATAGGTAAATGGATACACTTGAGACCATACTCATAAGTGAAATAAGCTACACGTGTGTAAGCATCATATCGTCTCACTAGTGTGAGAAGCTGAAACGTATGTATATATATATATATATATATATACTAGTTAAGATAATTGCACTACTGATTTCTCTGAGTTCATTGAAGAGAAAGATTTGTGCTGGTACTGTTCAGACAATTAAATGCATATGTTTTGTACTCTGGGTGAATGATTTGGGGATGACAACGAGCAATGTATATACCATTGTTGCTCCTGATTGACGTGTTTCGAAATTTTGTTTTAGTTTTTTCTTTTTTTTCTCCTTGAAATAAAATGGATTTGAAAAAAAAAATAAAATTTAAATCAATCAATCCATCAGTCACACCAGGACTCCTGATTCCCAACCTGCACTTGGGCATCCCTACGGTAGACAGGTTGCCTCCTCAAATGGTTGTCCCTCCCTCCCTTGTAAATAAATTTCAAGGCTTTTGCTTCATGTAGCTGAGTGTTGATCCTATTCTTAGAACACTCTGGCACCTGTATGCAAATGAAACTCTGGGGATTTGTCTGCTATGGTGACCACTCCCCAACCAGACAGCTGTGAGACCAGAGGGAAAACATAGCTGAAGGCAGGTTGAAGATCCAGGACTCTTGCTGTCTCTTTTTAGTTAAGTCCCAGAAGTCCTGGGAATTTCATTTTCATTTCTTGCCAATCCTGTTTATGTGAATGCCTTGTGTCTCCAGTTTCCTGGCTGGCAACAGGCTGAGACTTTGGCCTTGGAATGTCTTGTCAGAAAATGCTGTGGCACCCAGGACTGTAGACATTCACATCAGTTGTAGTGTGTGCTTAGGTTCTGAGGAAATGATTACTGGTTTCAGGAAAATGTGAGAGTTGAGGAAGAAAACTGGGTGTCACGAAATACAAGAAGGAGAATAGAGCAAGGCCTCAAACACTTCCCCGCAATGATTAATGTCTCTTGGCCCTTGACATAAGCAGTGGTGTCCGGATCGTAATCACCTTACCATTTAGGACACACCAGAGGTCCTCCAGGTGACAGGTCCTATGTTGGGGATCACTAAGCTTCTCAGCGATTCCCTGTTCCCTTGAGAACAATATCCAGGCACCTTGATCTGGTATTTAAGACCTATAAGACCTAGCTTCAACTGTTCTTCCACCTTCTTCCTCCATGTTGTGTTTTAAGTACTGTGTTTCAGAGGATCTAAGATGCTGTCAATTGTAAGATACATCTTTCTTTCAGAGATGCTTAAATGCAGAAAAAAATGGACAATTAAAATCTATGAAATATGGTATTTTATGCTCCAGTGAAAGTAGAGCTGATTGTATTCTCCTCAGATGTTGTGCTGTTTCAGGCCTTCCCACTTTTTTTTTTTAATTTTAGCTGTGTATTATGGAAAATTTCAAACATGTATGCTTAACTCAAGTGGGGACACTCAATAGTGCACAAACCCTCACTATCCATTTATCATAATTATCAACACATGCTTACTTCTTTGTGTTTTTCCATATTTCTTTCCCTGAACCATGATTAATATTAACTAATGGTCAACTTGTAACACTCAGCTGAACTGAATCAGTGTGGTACTGGGTGTGAAAGGCCCACCTGAGGATTGTTGCCAACAGCATAAAAGCAGAGCTGAAGGGGAAGATGGTATGCTATTGATTCTCCTGGAGAAGCTTGTCACGCTGGTTTTCCTGATATGAACTTAGCTGTTATCATCATCGAAGGAGCTCAGGTCCTTGTTATCAATGGAGGGTGGCTCCGGTTCTCTGGTCCTTACCTTGAGCATCACTTCCTGGCTCCATTGCAGATCTCTCAGCCTGCTGGCTCAGATCTTTCATCCCACTGGCTCAGACTTTGTAGCTTCCACCACTGACCTTTGGGTCTTCTCAGTGCAGATCCTTGATACAGACTTGCATGAGACGTTGTTGTGGGCTCTAGGCCTCCAGACTTGTGGAGGCCATTGCCATGGTCTCTAGGTCTTCATCTGGACTCATGTGGGACATTGCACATTTTATTTTATTTTACTTAAATTGAGCTAATGTTATTAGAAAGTTGTTTTGAACATGTTTTTAATGCCTGCATTATATTTTACAGGAAAGATGTCCCATGTCCATTCATTAATTCATTTATTCAACAATCTTTGTTGTACTCACCTTGTATTGAACATTCTAAATGAGTAAAAGGCCCAGTCTCTGCCCTCTCAAAGCTCAGTTTTCCCCATAGTTTGGCTACTTTAACCTATTGAATTACCTAGTGAAGTAACTAGATTAATCCAGGTTGGGGATGTTGTGAACAATGTTGCAATGGTTATGCTTGGATGCAGAACTTTTCCTAGATTTCCTAGATTATCTCCTTCAGAGAGATCTCAGTAATGAAATTCCTATTTTACTTTCCCTTCATGGACATTGAATATTACTCGCATTTCAGTTTAGTTAATCCAGTAGGTAAGAATGATACCTTATCATTTCAAATTGAGTTCTGCTAATTACTTATTGAGCAATCACCTATGTATTAACCATTGCTTTTCTGTGAATTTTCTGTTTGATAAGAGTGCTATTTTTATCACCTATAATTTTTCATGGTCCATCTTGCCTTTCTTCATTTCCATTAACTTGTTGCGACCTGGGGATAAATTAAGTATAGTCTTGTTCCAAGTTCTCTATTTCCTTCTGGCCCTCTCCAACCTCAGATTACTCCCCACATCTTCCTGTCTTGAAGGTGAGTCACATAAAGGATACAGCAAGTGGCAAATTAAATCAATTCCCCTGAGAAACTTCTCAGAGTGCTGTGAATGGTGTTGATGTCAACTTGGAGGCAAAAAAAGAGTGAGGAGGAAATGGGTTGGCAACTCTGATGCTAAATTTATCTATACGAAGAACTGAGATGTTATGGATGATAGCTCATTCAACAGATACCTGTAGAGTACCTGCTATGTGCAGATATGTCTGAGGTGCTCATGATGACTTACTTGCTGGAGAAGACAACAAAGAAATAGGTGATAATGAGTAGTTAACCGTGTATATGTCAGAGGGCTTCAGACTTAGTGGAGATGTCCAGCAGGCAGTTGGAAATTTTACCTGTAACTTGGAATAAAGGCCCAGGGGAAGATGAGAAGCCAGTTTGGAGACAGAACAAGAGCAGGTGTAGATGAAGGGAAAGAACAGCAATGTGAAGTATCACAGGAGCCAAGGAGAGAAAGGGTTTCAAAGAGAGGGATGTGCATTTGGGGATGTTATTTAGGGCAATATTACCCACTGTTCTCTCATTCATTTCTTCCTTTGTTGATGCAGTATTTTTGCTGCTAGGTGCCAAGCATTGCTCTAGACCAGTGGTGGCGAACCTACGACACACGTATTGTTTTCTTTTAAGACAAAAGATATCAATATCTAAATTGTTTTTTCTAAACTAAAACCTCAGTATTCAGACTTAATTGCAGTGTTGGCAGTTTGTGATAAATAAGTGGGTTTTGTGTTGCAGTTTGGGCTCTTGTCTCTAAAAGGTTCGCCATCACTGCAGATCCTGAGTACAAAAATGGCGAGGCACCAGGCCCTGTTCTAGTCTGAATGATGGGGTGATGGACTGGAAACGCATCTCTAACGTAGGTGCTGTGATCCATTCACTTGACAAGAATTTATAGAACATCTAAGATAGGCCAGATACATTGAAGAACAATGAGGAAGCTGTATGGCCTACACTTTATCTGCTTGCAGTGAAATGTAGTGTCTGTATCTTATTGGAAACCAACAGTCATATCCATGAGAGTTTTTAGGTTTTGATTTTTTGAAGGTTTTGTCTGAGAGCCCAATGCCAAAGGAATAAAGGGCACTCATCTTTCTGGGCTTTGGTTTTTCATCTGTAAAATGAAGGAATTGATTCTGTGTGTATACGCATCATAGGATGTCACATGTAGGGGTCCCACTAGACCAAGACAAGTTCTGGGGGTTGGGATCACATGGGTCTTGTTCTCTGGTACAGTATAGACTCAGTAACTATGTGTGGAATTGATATCTCACAAGGACCTTCTAGCTATATTAGTCTGTGCTCCACTGTGGCTCAAATAAATGCCGAAGTATATTCTGTGGCTGCCCAAAAGGAAGGATGAAGAATTCTGAAACTGGATGCTGAAGGGCTTCCCAGGATAAGTAATTTATGACCCGGACAAAGTCTCCATACGATCACTCCTTGGTCCTGTCCTTCTGTAAAGGCTTCACTAAACTGTTCTATCCTTTCAGTTTCCTCCCAATTCCATGGGACCTAATGCCTTGGCTCCCAGCTGCTGTGATAATACAAAAGACTTGAGGTTGAGCGTCTATACGTCTGAGGGTAAGGCGACCACTCCTGTTACCTGCTTGCCTCCGTGGTGCTCATCCCCATCCCCCAACCTGTTCAGCAGGGAGTAAATTGAAGAGGGGAAGGGAAGGGAGGAGATATGCGACAAGGCAAGATCCAGACATGGGGCCCCAGAGATAACTTCATGTTCATCGTGTGATCTCCCAAGCCCTGACACTGCTCTAGGCCACTCTCTGTTTATAATGCTGAAAGAGGGCTGGGGATGTAGCTCAGCAGCCAGCAGACCTATGTTAACCAACCCTGAAGTTCTAAAAGAGGTATTTCTACTTAGCACACAGCTCTTAAGTTTCACGTGAAGAGGAAATGAGTTGGCAGCTCTGATGCTATATTTATCTATACGAAGAACGGAGATGTTATGGATGATAGCTCATTCAGCAGGTATCTGTAGAGTACCTGCTATGTGCAGATATGTCTGAGGTGCTTTACTAGCATTCCTGTCAAGTGCCTGCTATCTACTGTGTGTTAGGTGCTATAGTTGAGGGCCTGGGATTTAGCTAAATATGATTCAGTCTCAAGGTGCTTATAGCCTGAAAGAGAAGATATAAAAATAATAAGTATGTATAATAAATATGATGTGAGTGATGATATAATCCCAAACCATACAAGGGCAGGGAAGAAATTTACTTTAAGAGAAGGGAAGAAAGCCAAGGGAAACTTCAGAGAAGACCTTTGAATAAAAATGTGGACTATAAAAAGGGAAGGGGCAGTCCAAGCAAAGAGTAGTATATGCAAAGGCCCAGGGGTGGGAAGAAGCAAGTGTATTTGGGAGACCACATGTAATTAGGCCACTTTGGAGCACATTGGCTCAGTCAAGGAGTGAGACAGAATGAATTGCAAGGGAAGCCTCAGCTAGATCTTAAAGGTCTGTGTCTACTGAGAAGCTGTGGACTTTAGAAAACCAGGGAAGACATATTGACACAGAGGGAGATGATGAGATTTGAATTTTAGCAAGATACATCTGACATTCAATGTGCTGTATCCAAAATGTTGCAGGTATCTAATCAGTCCATTCAGGTATCTAATCAGTCCATGCTTTCCACAAGTACTTTTTGGGGGCACTCCAATCTTATGTGCTAGGTGCTGTGCCAGGCACTGGAGATACAATAATAAGCAAAACCAGACATCCTGTTCATGTGGCACTCACAGTTTGGCAGGGGAGATAGACCTTAATCAAATAATTACACAAATAAATACAGAATTACGGTGGGGGAAGAGTGCTACAAAGGAGAAGCACATGATGCCAGGAAGGCATATAATTGGAGCATTTGGCGTTGCCAGAATGGTCAGGACAGCTGCTTTTCTGAGCTGAGCTCCCAAGGAAGAGCAATAGCTCAGGGGAAGGCACTGGGAGGGGTTCTTGGGAGGGGTCCTGTCATGCTCCAGAACCACATCCAATGCAGATTTGTCTTAACTATTGATGTTAAGCAACTACTGGGTTGTGTTCACCTGGTTATCTCTCTTGACTTAGAATCAACCCCTCTTGAAGATTTGGAAGAAAAGGAGAAGGCAAACTCTTTATGAGCTTTAGATAGTTGAAGACTGAAGTACTATTCCCCTCACTTCTTCTTCCATTGGCTGTCTCTTATGTCTTCCTTCAGTGGATTTCCAGTTCCTCTTCCTGCTAGGGTCATTCTGGTAATAGACAAGGTCCCCGTGACAGGTAATTGAAGACATCAGCATGTGAAAAGAAAACTGGTCTCTTAAGACACAAGACCTGGTTTTATTTGAGCCCTTCTCCATCATTCCCTGTCTTTCACCTCTTTAAGCCTCAGTTTCCCTGCTTAGTGAAATGAAGAGAATGGTGTTTTATATGATTTCTCTAGGAATTAACCGAAATAATAAAAAAACTTTGTAAATTCTGAAAGTTAGACACAAGGATTTGAATATTTAGAAGGCTTCCAGGACCAAAACAGATTTATTCCCTGTGCCTCCAGATAGCAGAGATAATCAGTAGATAAAATACCGCAGGGAGATTTCAGCTTAACAATAATCAAACTGGTCATCAGTGGACAGCCTGCCTTGAGAGGTGGTGGGCAGCTAACACCGGACACATCTAGTGTAAGTTTGCTGTATACTTATAAGGAATTCCTTTTTGAGTG
>RJWT010031362.1:0-14392 GCA_004365215.1 Cuniculus paca | reverse complement strand
CAGCCTGAACAGCATAGCAAAACCCTGTCTCAAAAAGACATGGGCTGGGGATTTAGGTCAGCATCCTAAGCGCCTGCCTGGCAAGCGCGATGTTGTGAGTTCAATCCCTGGTGCCGCAAAAAAAAAAAAAGATAAAACTGGCTTTGACTATATTCTTTTACCTTAGGCATTAAACCTCGACAGTATTGAAGGAAAAATAGAAACTCTGAAGGATAACAAGTTTCATCAAGGCACATCCTTTCTTTGATAAGTTATCAGAGCAACTAAGGAGGAAACAGCACGGAAAAGTATTGTTAGCTACAGAATTTCTGCTGCTGTTGATGTCCATTGAGCCATTTAGAGTAAAAGCTAAAGCAGTATTGACTCATTTTAATGCACTGTAAATATGTAATATTTTATCATTATATACAGCAAATCACAGCCTGTTTACATGGGCAGCTAGTATAGAAAACATCGATCATCAAATTATCATACTATTGATCATCATTTTTTTTAACACTAGAAAATTCTAAAACCCAAATCAAAAAAGTAAATTACAGGTCTGCAAAGTGGCCTAAAATTCCCTCCCATTCTCTTCAGTGCAGCAGCTGTCAGGATTATAGCACCAACCACATGTCATACTCTGTGCTCTGCTCGTTATGACCTGCTTCAGTGCTTTGAAGTGTTATACTGGAACTAGATTCAGTCATTGGTAACACGAATTTTCACAGAATTGTCATACAGCTTCCAACACTTTACTGGCAATGTCAGATCTAAGGTTGCAGCAAAACACATTACAGAAATATTTTAAACATTTGAATATAGTTCTGTATAAATACTCATTCTGAGGTCATCTGTGCCTGTGAGAAAATGTATTGTAATATCAAAGGCCTCTAGACCAAGGGTTGGCAAACTACAGGTCAAGTAGCAAATCCAGTCTACAATTGTATAGTCTATAAAGTAAGAATAGTACTTCCATTTTGAAAATATTGTGTAAACAGAAAAATGTGAGCTAGAAATTGCATATTCTCAGGCTCTGGCTCTGAGAATTTGCTTCCCCTGCTCTAGACCATCAGCAAATACTATGTGGAAGTATAGTGGTGCCCATCCACATTTCTCTGCAAGGTGATTCTATTTGTCAGAATGAAAATATTTCATAAGACATCCCTCAGTTCTTTGTTCAGTGTAATCATCGGACTGTTTAATATTCATACTATAAAACTATTTTTCACATCAGCTTTACTAGACTGGCAACAGCCTATTCCAGAATACCTAAACCTCTAAGAAAAAATTACTGTGAGCAAGGTCCATAATTTTGTTTTCATTATAAAAGGAATTCTTTTTTATACTGTGAAATCCAAAATGCTAATTACATTCAGCTTTTGCTTTGGCTGTTTTTTGTTTTTGTTTTTGTTTTTGTTTTTTTCATGTCATAAAATTGCTGTGTGGGAGTTGTCAAGGCTAAAGACACTACTTTGGTCATGTACACTTTCTTCCCCTAAAAGGAAAAGTTCCATGTCCTTTGCATAATTAGTTGTGGTTTCTTTGGGGGGCTTTTCTTTTTAGAGCTAACTCATTCATACAAGTGAATAAGTTGAGTCTTTTAAGAAAATAGAGACCATTTATTAACTCCTGTTTAATGTATTGATTGGACATTGTTTACTGTCAAGCATTTCTATACTTTTAATATCTCTGAGTCACTTGCGACCAACAGGTAACCTATTCAAGCTAATGTTTTCTAGTTTCATATTTGTGCAGATGTTTTTTTCTACTAGCAGTTATTTAATAAACATAGATTGTATTGAAGCTGTATAAGGAAGTAACCATTCTCAGGTAATATCAGATCTGCTTATTCACTTTTTATATTTGATTTGCCTATGCCATACTCATTTTTATAGAAAAAAGAATAGTGTATTTTTATCTAATCTGCAATAATCTAGGCTATATTTCAGCATTCATTAACTATTGTAGGGAAAATATTGAATGATATTATCTTGATTAAAACTTGTAATATTTTATCCCTGGTTTATATCTAAAATATCTATACATATAAAAGGCAGGCTACTTGCAGGGTGGTACAGTTTGTGCCCTGCACCGAGGCACAAAATGAGGAAAGGAAGAGTTCAAATCAAGTGTGTGCTCAGCTTGCCAGAATAGTGCCAAAATACATTCCCTGGGAAAGGTGCAGCTCAGAGACACACCTTTTGCTGATTTGCTTAGGGGAAGAGTACTGGCTACCAGTGACCCTTCTCATGGAGAAGACATTCAGTAATTATACTGGGCAGTTGTCACTGGACTCCTGATAACTCCTTTCTGTTCCAATCCTGGTTAAGTTACAAGGCTCAAAGACTGTAACTATGCAATTCATTAAACCTCTGTGATCTGTGAATATACATCATCCTCAACTCTAGGAGCTCTGGAGTAAACACATGACCCTTCCAGCTTCACACTATAAAGCGGGGCAGAACTGGAATAGGAAAGTACTGCATAAGCCATATGTGTCTGTGGTTTCCATCTTTGACCATCACATAAATCATCTACAGATTTGAATTTCCTGCATCTTGCCACCTAGTTTGCTAAACGACAGCTTTTCAAATATTAGCTTTTCTAACTCTTGATGGAGTGGGTAGTTTCAGTCACTGATGACCAACTATATAGTTGATCTGCCAGCTCATCCCTCTTTTGTGCGTCAGAGCGGAACAGTTTGCCTGGATCAACAGATAGATCCTGACAAGAGTTGAACCAGGAATCCTTCCTTGCCTGACAGAACATAGAAGTGAATTTGCAAAGCAATCTGGGCTGTGCTTTGTATAAAGGATGACAACAAGGAACCTGGGATTTAGGAGTGCTTTAAATACACCTCTGAACAGTACACATCTTTCTGTAACCACCTTTGCACACACACACCTACAAATAGGCACTTGTTGTTTGATTTAGCAAATTTAATGAGCTCACTGTGGGCCTCTTTCTAGCACAGTCTGGGGTGCCCTTTTAGCCCTCCCCTCACTCCACCCTTCCCTTGGGCTGGACTATATCTATCAACAATGGATCTACTATGTAAAAGAGAAGGCAAAATCTGTCTCACTTGGTGGGGTGGCCTAGCCATAGCTGCAGCCATGTCAGTGCAACCAAAGACACTCACAGAAGACTTCCACAACTGCTTCAGAAAGTGGCAAGAGTGGTGAACTATGTATGTGCAAAACAAGGAGGAGTGTTTTGAGGGGAATTGGGGCAATGTGTCTTTTAGTGTAATAAAATTATTTTAGGTATTCATGATTTTTTTTTGATCATCCCTTGTAGTATCTAACAAATACCTGTGTCAGTTTCATTTGGGATGTCAAGGAGGAAAGGAGTAGAGAGCTCTAAAGAGTATACACCAGGGCCTGAACTAGGGAAGATCTGAAGATGAGCATCTGTGTCAGGAGTTGAAGGATGAGAGGAATTAAGGATGGAAAAAAACATCTAGTTACAGCACTGGGAGCAAGAGAAGAGTCACATATCTGGGAACTGAGTCACATATTGTTTTGAAAACCTTGTGAAGAATTTGAATTTGGAAAGCTCTTGACACTGGAAAGTGGATTAAAGGAAGCCAGTGTGGATGTAAGGAAACCAGATGGGAGAATAGTAATCTCAGTGAAAGAGAAGGGATAGTTGCAGATGAAAAATCAAGTGTATCAAAGTTACATGGGAAGAGTAAGTTTGGAATTTGTTGAGCTCTTAACAGAATTTAAAAATAATAAATGTGGATCTGGCCCTCAGCTGAGACATGGGCTAAAGACATAAATTTAAAAATTGTGAATGTACCTAAAAATGGAAGCAGGTACATGGAAGAAAAGATCTCAGGTGAAGTCCAAGAGGTCAAACCATTTAAGGATTAGGTAGAGGAATTGTGAAGGACAAAGACACCTCATTCCAAAAAGAATTAACCATCAGTGGGGAAGAAATCCTAAGTGATAGCCTGAGTTCTTATTCCTCTGGGTCTGTGGGTGCCAGGGGTGAGCTTGTTGTGGCTGTTAGCAGAGCTGGCTGTGTGACATGAGGGGCAAGGACAGAAGCCCTCATACCATGTTGCCCTCAGGAGCAGGCTCCAGGCTCCAACCCACTGGCATTAATCCTGACAGGGTACTGATTCACACATACGTCTTCTATTCTTGGGTGTCTGAAGACCTGAGTTAGTATCCTGGTCCTCCACTGAAAAGTTATAGAGTGGTTATGACTGTGTCACTTAAGTAAATTTGGACTCTATATCTATGAAATGTAGGTTGTCATAAGACTTGGTACCATGGGATAGCATGAATCTAATTATAATAGTTTCTGAACAGGATCCTTCCTGCAAGAATGCCTGCCAGGCATACCGAAACTTCTGGACCTGCTGGAGGAGTCAGCCCCTCTTCTGGATCCCTCTCCCTAACCAGTGCAACCTGATGCAACTTTCCTTCCTTCCATTTTGTGAAGTGCTGACCTGTCCCCACATCCCAAACACACACGCACGCACGCACGCACGCACGCATGCACTCCCTCCCTCCCTCCAATTAAGTTCCTCCCTGACCACTACAGAAATTTCCTAAAGAGGGCACAGCTGTCTCTCCTAAAGTCTTCATTGCATTCCAATGACCTTATCCACACTGAATTTTCTTAGCACTTCATTTCATCCCTGAATTTCCCAAGGCATTTCTACTGTGGAGAAAATATGTTTTAGGGGGATTAAAGAAAATGAGTTAAAATTCAGTCAGTCTTCCAGGCAGCCTTTAGAAAATGTCTGGTCTGTGCTGGGTCCTAGCCCCTCAAGTATGAGTAGGATCTAGTTTGGAGAGAAATGTTATCCAGTCCCTCTGAGTCTGCTCTCTTGCCCTGAATTGCTCCTGGATTTAACCGGTGCTCCTAGACTTCTTCATCTTCACCCACCGTGAGGTCACCAATAAGTCTTCAGGCTTCCTCATCCTCTAGACACATTTTACTATGTGAAACCTATGCTTGGCCCCTCCAGATGAGACGCTCTCCTGCCTTTCCCAGCCCTCCATTTTCCCTACTTCATCCTTACCTCTCATTCTTCTCTCACCGAAACTCTGTTAAGTATAGGGAACCTAAAACATGAACATTCTCAAGAATAGCCAATAAGCCACCAAGCTATGACTGCCCACCCTACCCCCATTTCTGACAGCCACTGCCCAGTCAGACCTTGGCCACAGCTCTCCAGTGGCCTACTCCACCCTGAGTCCCAGCTTCCAGTGTGGGACGCTACAGTGGACTTTTTAATAGTCATATTAAAGATTGAGTCCAGGGTCTTCACACTGAGCTACATCTCCAGCCCTTTTTTTTAAAGATAGTATCTTGTTAGGTCTCTGAGTTATTCAGACTGGGCTCAGACTTTTGGTTCTGCTTCTGTCTTCAAAATGCTTGAATTACAGGCATGCATCGCCACACTCGGCAACAATGGATTCAAAAATAGACAAAGACTTAAGAGAATTTTCAAAGGATCAATTAAAACTCCAGATGTGGAATTCATGGCCATTTTCAGGGTACTTCTAAATTTATCTTTGTACCTTTACTCCCAGTAATTATCCCTCAAACTATACTAAACCCTGAAGGTTTCCCAAACACATCGCATTTCTTCCTTCTCTGTACCTCGGCTCAGCATGCCTTCACCCTTTTTACACCTTTTGCCTGCAAGGAAAACTTACCATCTTCAAGATCCATGTGATAGGGTAAATATGGCCATGAATCTTCGGAACTACTCCTCACCCTTGGCATCTGGGGTGGTCTTGTGATACTTTGACCAACAAAATATAGATGAAACAATTGTAAGGCATGGGACTGGCCCCCTCCACTCCCTTGGGGACCACTCCTCACTAGAACCTGAGCAAATGCCTTGGGCTTACCACAGGTGGTGGAGACAAGGAAGGGCAACAAGGGCCCTAAACTCACTCAGGAAAATTCTAAAACTTCCAAACCAAGATACATGCACACTAGACCTCACTGCATGACCTAGAGTAACCTTTCCCTGGTGCTCACTGAAAGACCATGTATATGAACTACATCTTATATATGTAACTATGATAACGAATTATGGGAAAAGATGTGCACAGAAGACAGTAAACATGACTCAGCACCCTGTTGGTCATGCTGTGGAGATAGTAGGAGGCACTTGAAAATAGGTGGGAGATCTAAACCTGTACACCCTGTGTTCTCAGCACCCATACCATTTTCCTTTCACTGGCCCATACCCACACACTCTGAGCATACTTTCATCTTAATAAACTTTGCCACTGTTTCCTTGTCATCGTGTGCTATGTCTGGTTCTTTGTTTGTAGCATACAAGAACCCAGGAACACATCCCCAGACCCTATAACCCAAGGTAACAGTACGAGTGATGTTCTTCAGCCCAGGCCTCACCACCTTGGAAGCCTGAGATCACCGTACTATGAAGCAGCCCAGGATGATGGCAGAGGCCTGGGAGTCCCAGCCATCCCAGCTGGAGCCAGCCCTGGCTTACCACTAGTGGACTATGGACAGCCACATGAGCAAGTCCAGCAGGATTTGTCACTGGACAGAGCCCTAAAGGGTTCCCAAAGGGTGATGAAGAACTTAAACCCATTCTATCTGTGGAAAAGGTTGTAAGTTCACTGACTTCAATCATGGAAAAAGAATTTTCAGGGCATGTCAGTAAAAGGCATAAAGGGATTATTATTTTTCCTTTTTGGGGGGTGGGGGGCAGGGTCTGACTATGTAGTTCAGGCTGGCCTTGAACTCACTGTGTCGCCCACACTGGCCTTGAACTTGTGGCGTTCTCCTCAGCCTCCCAAATGCTGGGATTACAAGTGTGTGCTACCATGCCTGGCTTTAGGCAGAATTTTGTAAGTACATACTCAATATAGAGTTCAGGTCCTCGAGAGGTGTACCAAAGTCTGGGCCTGAGTATATTTATGGGAGATTTGGGGGTAAATCTATAGAACTTGTGAATCTATGGAAATGGGATTTAACTTACTGATGAAGGGTGATAACTTTGTGGGAAGACAGGTGATGGTCTGATCATAGGGAACAACAAGTATAGGTGATAGAGCCATAGCCCACCCACAGGAAAGGTTCTGCTTTACAGGTGAAAAGAGATGGTCTATTCACCAGTGAAAGACCATCTAGATAAAAAGGGAATGACCAAAAGTCCTTTGTAAGTAAAAGGCAACTGCCCGGGTGTTACAGTTTATATCTAGATGCACCCCGCAAAGCCTCACGTGCTCATAGGTGGGGCTTTTGGGAGGTGACTGGATCATGGGGGTGTGATGCTCCTCAGTGGATTAATCCACTGCTGAATTTATTTGGGAGGTGATGCCTAGTTGAAGGAGTCTGGTCACGGGGGCATAGCTTGGTAGGGTCTATCTCCCTCCCTCCTTGATTGCTCTCACCTATTTGCCTACTATACTATGAGCGATTCTCTGCCATGCCCCTCTGCCATGCTGCCATGCCTTTGAGCCAGCTGACTATGGACTAGAACCTCTGTGAACTGTGAGCCAAAAATAAACCATTCCTGCTTTATGTTTTGGGTGTTAGGTACTGTGTCTCAGTGACATAAAAGTAACAAAGACATCAGGCTTATTGTTTCTTGGGAGAAAAAAAGTTTTTGAACAGCTTGTATACCTGAATGTTCAGTTTTATTTTTTAAATTATAGTTTTCTTTGTCTCCTTTTTACCTATCTTTATTTTTCCTATCCTTCCTCAGGGCCAGCACAAGAATCTCCCAAACCATCCACAGAATCTTGAGAAATAATGAATGGTGGCTGTTTTAAGCCATTAAATTGTGGAATATCTCATTCCCAGCAGTGGGTACCTAATACAATGCAGTTCTAATGTGAAGTCTCCGTGGTTCACTCATATTGCCTTCCCCAGTATCCCTCTCTGTTTTGTACACACCACATAATTTTATAGTCCAGAACTGAATCAATTCATCTCTGCATCCTGACCACTCACAGAAGTATAATGAAACCCTTGACTGCCAAATTCAGCATACTTGGGGATGGGGGTGTAGCTCAGTATGCATGAGCACCTATCTAGTATATATAAGGCCATCCCTAATATTGGGGATGAGAGAAGCACTCCTATGTGAACGTTTTACATGCAGTTTATTCAACAAAAGACTTTAAAGCATACCTTATATTAACAGAACAGGTCCTATACTAGGAATAGTTCTCAGTCTAGCAAGGAAACTCAGTCACTACAGGACAACATTGAATGTTTCAATCCAGTTGTGTCTATATTACTTGAAAAGCACACAGCAGCTAAGTAGCAGGATCAGAGTCTCCTAAAAGAAGCTACCACAGTGCTTAATCTTAAAAACTAAGCAGGCAGTCTTGTTAGCTAAGGAAACAGGGCTGCCCTCCCCATCTTTGCCTTACCCCTGAGGAGGAGGAGTAAAAGCATGGATTGGCCAAATGCAAGAATACTGAACTAGCCACAATCTGGGAAGTGAAATCCCAGTGTGTGAACCAAGGAGTTGGTCCCAGTCTGGGGATGGCTCCTGTCTATGTCTTCTGTCACACACTCAAGGTAAGATGAAGGCCTGCCTGGATTTCTTCCCATTAGGAATGAGGTACAATTTTTCCTCTCCCACTCTCTTCTTCAAGCACCAAGCAAGAACTAGAGGGAGGTCAAGGGGAACAGAACCAGAACCCAGTACTACATGGGTCCAGTGCAGCCCCCAGGGGTTAGGACTTCACATTGGCCATACAATACTCCCCCCAAGAATACCCAGGTATAATATGCACCTTGAGAATGACCCAAGAGTCTGTGTTCCAGCCATCGGACTATCAATCAGGAAGAAATAACAAAGGTAGGTCCAGGGTGGGTGGGGAATTCTGAGTAGAGTGAATAGCATTATAAAGTGTGGAGTAATAAATGAAGTGAGAAAGACCTGCAGAGAATCACTAAGGAGCCTTATGCCACACTATAAGAATACTGGACTCAACCATAAAAAGATGATTTGCTTGTCCCTCTAAACTAATTGCTATCATTACTATAGTACTTACTAAGTACCAAGTATTGTTCTAAATGCCTTGCATAAATTAATTCATAAAATCATGAAACACTGAAATAAGAGCCTGAGGTTCAATTCAAACAGGTCAAATAAGTGGCAGGTCTGTCCTCTTTCACCAGCTTTGCTAACTCTATAGCCATTGTGCCAACAAGGAGATAGGATCCGTTGACCTGGACTTACCAGGAGGTTACCTGAAGGTGGTGGTGCTGGAGTTTAGTCCTGTGAGACAAGGAATCAGGGCCAACAAACGTCAGCAAAGTTTAAGGTGCAGGTGGTCCAGGGCACCTGGAAGAATGCTTTGAGCAAAGGGGAATCCAGCAGAAAGAACCACAGAGAAGACTTTCAACGCCTCTCAGAAAGTCAAAACTCAGGCTGCACAGCCCAGCACCCAAGAATAGAGCTGAACAAGGTAGCAGCAGCCTCAGAACAGGCCTGGTCCTACCCCTTTTCCTCTTTTCAATCAAAAGTTGGCTAGGATCCAGGTTCCTGGCTCAGGTTTATCTAAGTAAATGCACATTTCATGGAATGACATTTATTGTTGCATTAAAACTGAGATAATTTTTTTTCCAGAAATGATTCAGGATGGAGAGGAATTTTTTTTAACTAGCATTTTTAAATACTAGTATTTACAAAAGCATTTTATTATATTATTGAGAGATGAATATTAACTTTCTCAGTTTTTTAGATGATAAAACTGAAACTTAGGAGGTTAACTCAAGAAAGAAGCTGAAACACAAGCTCAGACTGAAAATTCTACTTTCATTGTTTTATTTATTGAAAACTATTAATTGCCTTCCTGAAATGAGCTAGGCACAGGACTGCACTGCCTGGTGCTCAGTGAGCACTCAAACACATCTGTAGGGTTCTCCCTTTCATCTTGGTAATTGGCTGCCATTCTTCATGAACACTTGATCTGTGCCCACTCTGAGCTCAATGTCACATATGGACTGCAATACGCAAGCATAAGAGCAGTCCAATCCAGTGACACTTTGTGCAAACTACTCATTCTGAACATATTTCTTGAACATGCATCTGAGCACAGCAGAATCCAATTAAATACAAATGACTGCTCTGTGGAAAGTAGTCATTTAACAAGTATTTACTGACACCTTGATAATCATAATAGCTAACACTGAACACTTACTATATGCCAAGTGCTATACCTTTTTTTTTTTTTTTTTGCAGTGCTGGGAATTGAACCCAGGGCCTTCACCCTGAGCTACATTTTTAGACCTGCTCCCTCACCCCCTTTTTTTATTTTAAAGACAGAGTCTCACAAAGTAACTACTTGTCCCAGCTGGGCTTAAACTTCCAATCCTCCTGGCTCAGCCTCCCAAACTGCTGGGATTGTAGATACGCAGCACCAGACCCAGCCCAAATTCTTTATACTCATTACCATTTAGCCTTCACAAAAACTCTTCAAGAGGTAGGTATTTAAAAACCTACTTCAGTAGCCGGGCGTGGTGGCTCACGCCTGTAATCCCAGCACTCAGGAGGCCGAGACAGGCGGATCATTGTGAGTTCAAGACCAGCCTGGGCTACAAAGTGAGCTCAAGGCCAGCCTGAACAGCATAGTGAGACCCTGTCTCAAAAACACCAGGGCTGGAGATCTAGCTCAGCGGTCTAAGAGCCTGCCCGGCAAGCGCAAGGTCATGAGTTCAATCCCCTGTGCCGCAAAAAAAAAAAAAAAAAAAAAAACCTACTTCAGTGATGGTGAACCTTTCATAACTTTCAACAATGACAAACATCCTGCTGTGACATGCTCACCATAGGTTTGTCACCACTGGACATCAACTTGCTCAGCCACACAGCTAGAAGTCATAGAGGTGGAATTCAAACCCAGGAAATGAGCATTTGTCCCACAATGTTGTGCATAGCACTAGGAATCCAATAGTAGCACGGATGCAAGCCCTGACTTCAAGAAGCAGCAGACTAGGTGGGGACATAACTCAAGAATGGCTAACAAGGCACCTGGTCTCCTTTGAGCCTCACTAAAGCTTCTATAAGGATATGTCTGTCCTTCAAGTGGACCAAGGAGTCAGGTGCGATGGTACATGCCTTATAATCCCAGTTGGTCTGGAGGCTAGGGCAGGAGGATCACAAATTTAAGTCCAGAATGGATGGCACAGGTGCTGTCTTTTAAAAAAAAAAGTGCATACCTTACCTAGGCAAGGGAGGGAAGGGGAGGTCAGTCCTGGCAGGTGAACAGTACAAGAAAAAGTTCCTGGGCAGGAAGCGGCTTAGCAGTTGGCAGCTATGATTGCTGACTGGCAGATGGCCAAGGCAGATGAAAAAGCCTGAGAAATGACAGGTACATCTTCACTGTCCAGTCACTCCAGCTGCAGCACAGGTGGGCTAGGCTAAAGGGATACAGTGGGGGAAGAGACCAGGCAGGAGGTTCTCACATCTGAGCAAGGGCTTGGATTAGCCCATTGATAGAATGGAACTGTGTAGGTTAACAAAATATTTAGTAATCAGAAGTGACCAGGCCTAACTGGGCACAGTGATGCATACCTGTAATCCCAGGATTTATGGGAAGCTGAGACAGGACGATTGCAAGTTGGAGTTCTATCTGGGTAACTTAGTAAGACCATGACTCAGAAATATAAAGGACTTGGGATGTAGCTTGCTGTGAAGATCCTGAGTTTAGTTCCCATTACAAAAAAAAAAAAAAGGACAAATTTCTGCACTCTGGGTTGGGTGCAGAAATGAAGGAAAGGAAGAAGTCAAGTTTTTGGCTTGAACACCGTGGGTGGTGGTAGAGCTGCTAAGTAACAGGTGTCTGACTCTGGGGCTTGGTCCCAATAGAGAAGGGGGTCATGCTGAACAAAGGTGAAAGAGTGTCCAAAACAGAGCCTGGAGATCCCTCACTACTAAAGGTCTTTACAGAGGGCAAACTGAACAGAGGAAACTGAGGGACATGGTTAAAGAAAAGGAGAAAACTTAAGAGTGTGTGGAATCCATGAAATAGAGGAATATGTTTAAGAAGAGAGTGGCAGGGCCCCATGTATGATAAGTCAATGTGACCAAGTACATGTAACAGGATAATATAAAAAGATATTATGATCTAGGATTTGCCCTGTGTTGTTTGGTTTGGCTTGGTTTTTTAAGACAGTCTCAATATATAGTCCAGGCTGGCCTTGAACTTATGGTGGTCCTCTTGCCTCAGCCTCCTGAGTGCACAGATTACAAGTGTGCAAGTGTGCCTTCCTGGGGATTCTTCATGAAGCCCACACTTGGGGTGCACTTGGTCAGGCTACATACAAGAGAGGGTGTGACCTCACAGGTGTTAGGAACAGCAGATAATACTAGCAGTCACTATTGTGACTTCTACTGAAGCAAGTGGAACTGAAGGATGCCGAAAGGTCACAATATTGGTATCATTCATTCAGGGCCCGTATTATGTCCATTTAATGCTCACAGCCCTGAAGAGTAGTAATCTGCTAACCTGTGCTTTAGAAAAGAACACTCAGACTCAGAGATCTAAACTGACTGGGTCAGATTGTTCAGTGCTATGACCTCCTGCTTCCGTAACTGACCACAATGAAGGGAAGAAATTAGAGAGAATCCAAGTTGGTCAGGGATGGAGAAAAGGGAATAAACATGAGAGAAGTGTAGAATGCAGAGTCAAAGCATATGAGGAGTGAATATAAGCTGAGGAGGGCAGGGAGGGTTCAGCATTTCCAGCTGTAGGAATGCGTGAGTGGTGGTGCCATTCACTGTAATGAGAAAAACAGATGCGAATGAATTCACAGCAAGATGGAGACTTTGACTTTGGACATGAGGAGTCTGCTGGATCGGGGTAACACCCAGGGGATATCGGACAACAAGGAGAAACATGGCTTTGTCCATCAGAAGAAACCTCCTGACTGGGAGCCCTCAGATACCTGAGTGTAATCTTGAATTTTTACCTCTGATATCAAAGATGACTCCTGGTTCACCTCTGACTTGGTTTTCCCCGCAGATGGCTTTTCTGTGCTGCAGGTCCATCAGTTTGAAGACTGTGCTCTTCCTGCTGGTGGGCATGAGTTTCTTGGCACTGCGCCTGTTGCTCCTCCAAGAAATGCGATCCCAGCTGCAGGAGAAGGGGGAGGACTCCACTGATGTTCCCACTGCCACCACGCAGTCCTTGGCGCTGAAACCCGGAACCCCATGCGTGGCCAATGCCTCAGCCAACAGCGTGGCCAACTTTGAGCAACTGCCAGCAAGGATCCAAGACTTCCTGCTGTACAGACACTGCCGCCAGTTCCCGCTGCTCTGGGATGCCCCGTCCAAGTGTGCTGGCCGCAGCGCCGTCTTCCTGCTGCTGGCCGTGAAGTCGTCTCCCGAGAACTACGAGCGCCGAGAGCTCATCCGACGCACTTGGGGCCAGGAGCGCAGCTATCGCGGGCGGAAGGTGCGCCGCCTCTTCCTGCTGGGCACCCCAGGGCCCCAGGAGGCGGCGCACGCACTGCAGCTGGCAGAGCTGGTGGGCCTGGAGGCGCGCGAGCACGGCGACGTGCTGCAGTGGGCCTTCGCCGACACCTTCCTCAACCTCACGCTCAAGCACTTGCACCTGCTCGACTGGCTGGCATCACGCTGCCTAAGTGTGCGCTTCCTACTCAGCTGCGACGACGACATCTTTGTGCACACCGCCAACGTGCTCAGCTTCCTGGAGGCACAGTCGCCCGACGGCCATCTCTTCACTGGGGAGCTCTTGCGTGGCTCCGTGCCCGTCCGTGACACCTGGAGCAAGTACTTTGTGCCCCCGCAGCTCTTCCCCGGGGAGACCTACCCAGCATACTGCAGCGGCGGTGGCTTTCTCCTGTCCAACCACACAGCTCAGGTCCTACGCACAGCTGCGCACCACACGCCTCTGTTCCCCATTGATGACGCCTACTTGGGCATGTGTCTGCAGCAGGCACGCCTGGAGCCCAGCAACCACGAGGGCATCCGGGCCCATGGCGTGAAGCTGCCTGGAGCCCAGCAACCGTCCTTCGACCCCTGCATTTACCGTGAGCTACTGCTTGTGCATCGCTTTACACCCTATGAGATGTTGCTCATGTGGAAGGCACTGCATAGCCCCACGCTGAGCTGTGACCGAGGACAAAGGAGCTCGTGAGGCCGGGTGGGCTAGGTGGAGAAACAGCTTCAGCCCCGAAGCCACTACTCAGGTTTGCCTGACTGAGAATGCATCTGTCCTGCACAGATACATTTTATCCGACCCAGCTTCCCGCAACCGAACCTCAGTTGTGCATTGAAATCATCTTGGGGGAGGGCTCTGGAAAACACTACATACTGATCTATTTTCTTGGCCTCATCTTCAGCAGTTCTTACTGATCTGGGGTGGCCCCAGTCATGTAGGCGGGTGTTTGTTTTGTTTTGGGTTTTGGGGTGGTTTTTTTGTTT